>CM073599.1:31284737-31517237 GCA_037074985.1 Solanum bulbocastanum | reverse complement strand
CGAAGTGATGTGTGATGCTAGTGGCATGGTACTAGGAGTGGTATTGGGGCAAAAATATAACAAGCTTTTTCACCCAATTTATTATGTAAGCAAGACTCTAAATAGTGCTCAACGTAATTATACTGTCATCGAACAAGAGTTGCTTGCGGTAGTTTATGCATTTTAGAAATTTTGGACATACATGTTGGGCACTAAAGTAATTGTTCACACTAATCATGCTGCTCTTTGTTACTTGATGGCAAAGAAGTATGCAAAACCAAGGCTAATAAGGTGGGTGCTACTATTACAAGAATTTGACTTTGAGGTCAAAGATAGAAAAGGTTGCAAAAATTAGGTGGATGACCACTTATCGAGGTTGGAGGGCAAGGAGAATGATGAGCCTGAAGCTGACATAGATGATTCCTTCCCCGATGAACAAATGCTTGTAATCTCCCTTGAAAAAAACCCTCGGTATGAAAATTTTGCAAATTACATTATGTGCGGACTAATGTTGGATGAGCTGAACTTCTACCAATGAAAGCGGTTCATGTTTGACATTAAAAAGTACTTCTGGGATGAACCTTACTTGTTTTGAGAATATGCAGGTCATATCATTAGAAGGTGTGTTCTAGAAGAAGAGATAGTAGGAATTCTCTATGCTTGTCATGCGTTGCCAGTGGGAGGCCACCATAGCAATATGCGTACAACTGCTAAAGTTCTCCAAATTGGATATTACTGGCCATCCCTCTATAAGGATGTGTATGAATTTGTAAATAAATGTTCTTAATTTCATAAGCAAGATGGAGTATCTAAAAGGCACGAGTTGCTCCTTACTCCTATTTTAGAAGTGGAACTATTTGATGTTTGGGGAATAGATTTCGTGGGCCCCTTTGTGAGCTCATTTAGAAATAAGTATATCTTGGTGGCTGTAGATTATATTTCCAAATGGGTGGAGGCTGTTGCACTTCCAAACAACTTAGGAGAAAGTGTTGTCAAATTTCTGAAACGCTACATCTTTGTGAGATTTGGCACTCCTTGGGCAATTATTAGTGGTGGAGGATCCCACTTTTGCAATAAGTGGTTCTCCGCTGCATTAAGTAAGTATGGGGTGAAACACAAAGTGGCAACCCCATATCATCTCCAAACAAGTGGCCAGGTTGAATTGTCAAATCGGGAGATCAAAAGCATATTTGCCAAAATCGTTAATGCCAAACAGAACCGATTGGTCTTGAAAGCTCATTCACGCACTATGGGCATATATCGAACCGCTTACAAAACACCTATTAGGATGTCTCCATATCAACTAGCTTTTGGTAAATCTTCGCATCTACCCATTGAGTTGGAACATAAAGCATTGTGGGAACTAAAATCTTTAAATCTAGACTGGATAAAGACCTCAAGGGGGAGAGTCGAACAATTAAAAGAAATGGACGAATTCTAATTTAGAGCTTATGAAAGTTCAGCCCTTTAGAAGGAAGAAAATGAAGAAATGGCATGTTGCTAAAATCTTTAGTAGGGAGTTTAGTGTGGGAGACTAGGTGTTACTATACAATTCCCGACTTAGACTCTTCCCAGGAAAGCTCAAGTCCAAATGGTCAGGACCATTTAGAGCGATAAGAGTATTCACCAATGGTGCCATAAAAGTTGAATATCAAGAGGGACCTGCATTTAAGGTGAATGGGCAACGCTTAAAGTTATACTTTGGAGAATGCCAGGAGATTTCTTTAATTGAGGTGGTGTACCTGGAAGATGCTTGAGAGCATCTCCACGTCGTGCCACAATGTTAAATAAGGCGTTTCTTGGGAGGCAAACCTAGTGTTAGTGTTTTGAATAATGTGTATTGATTTTGCAGGAGTAGGGATCATAAACGAAACAAAAGTCTTTCTGGTGAGTCGCCAAACTATTTCGGCGAGTACGAACACTCGGCGATCAGTTCACTCCATGGCCAATCGGGCATTTAGTAAAGATTCCTCATAACCCTACTCTACTTGTTTACACATTAGATTGTTTTCATCTCTTGTCAATTTTTCTTTACTGTTCATGTATAGTTTACTTGCAATAAATACCTGCTCTCCACCCACATTGGGGACAATATTGACTATTTTTTGTGGGATGTGGAGACTGCTCATGTCTCAATGTCCTTAGTGTTGACAACATCCCTTGTTTGTGTGGAATGTAATTGTTCTTGTGCAAATTTGAGTATCGGTTTGATCAATACTGATGACTTAAACAGTGCTTTGCTCGAACATTAAAATGTATGCGTAGCTGCGTCGAGACAAAATGAAGTTACATAGATAATATGTGAACTCTTTGAATCTCATTGTGACTAGTCAATTATCAAATAAGTCTCTTGTGATGAACATTGTACACTAGCAAAAGTGTGAAGTCTTGTTTGACTTTGGTGTCGATACCTTGTCTGATGGGCTTACTGTGTATCATGTATGATAACACCTATAATTTGCCATTATGGTCCTCAAATGCATATTTTATCTCAATAGCTGATGAAAACCCTTGAGTTTCAGGTATTTGGAGTTAGACACAAAGCATGGACACTATTGGGCAAAAGGGAACAAAGAAAAATTTAGGAATGAAGAAAAGAAGACCTGATGATTGATGATGTCGTTCTGCGAATCACAAATATCATTTAGCGATACGCAAAATCTCTAAGATACCGCCTAAAGGCATAGAATGCTGCAGCTAAAATAGGGGCAAATTCGGCGAGCAGAAACCATATTCGGCGTATCACCGATTTAATAGGCGTAGGACAACTAGGTCACCAAAAGTACGATAGGAGATGCAAGCAAGTGATGATGGGTAAGATGGAAGGATAATTGACGAATCACGGAGTCATTCAGTGATCCCGACCTAGATCGCCTAAGGTCACAGTACTCAGACTAAGGAAAAGTTAAAAATGAAGGTGAGATGAAGAGAAATTGGTGATTCACCTATCAATCGGCGATACCCGAATTACTTCATCGAGTAGTCATGAGTAGTGACATATCAGACTTGTTTAAATTAGTTTTGGATAGAGAGAGAAATTCATTCAAAAAGTGAGAAAAGAATTATATAGAGAGAAAACACTACCAAAGGGTTGAGGAGAAATTTTAGCAAGATTTTGAGAGAGATTTTGTAAGAGAAAAGATTCTCACTTAAATTTCATCTATAATTTTCATTTTGTACCCAGCTATGGGAGTGATAATTAATTTTGGTCTTTTAAATTTTGAAATCAATGGCTAAAACCCTTTACTTGGGGTTTCTATCATTAAGCCAATTGTTGAATTCACTTAGTGGGTGTTTGATAATTATGACGAATGGTGCTAATTTGAAGTAGGTCTAAGTTGTTGCTGTGTTTTGAGATTGAAATGTGTCACGGTGCGGGTCAATTTTAGTGCTGTTCACTTGCTCGAGAAAGAGGTATGAAACCAAGGTGGTAATCTTAGCGTCCTTAGTAGTGGGTTTCCTTAGGTTCAGCTTGAGAGAGTGAAACAAGTCACCCATCCTTTGTACCCAACTCGAGAGAGTGGATTTGATAAGGGTAAAGAGCTGGGCTTCATTCAATCAGTGTTAAAGTTTGATAGAATTCAACATAAAAGAAGGTAATTGTGAAGTTACTTTATATATAGTTCGACCTACCAACAACAAATTATCCCATTATGAGTAGTAATCTTTACCCATTTTGTTGAGATTCAATAATTGGCTTATTAAATCCCCAAGTTCTACTCTAATATTTGATTGCTTGTGTTGAAGTGTAAATTGAGATTGGTAGTTAAAACCCAAATTTTGAGATTTCCACAATAATTGTGCAAGAATAGTTTGATTGAAGAGATTTCTGTTGTCTTTCATCATTGAATTTAAAGAAAGTACTACTCCTTGTGGGATCGACCCCAACTCATGTAGTTGAGTTATTAGACTGATGAACAATCGTTGACATTTAGTATTGGATGAAATACCACTTGATACGTGAATCAGTTATGAGATGGAGTTCCCGAGTAGTTACCTATAGAGGCAGGCATAGCAGACTGAATTGGTTTGGCTGTAAGTGTTGGCATTCCATACTTCTTAGAGTAAGAACCTTGAAAGTTACCCGAATTCTTGGCCCTTTTTGCCCAAGCCTTAACTTGATAGTCTCGCCTCACCCCCTTCAGTTTCTTCACATAGTCTGTCACCTCATTAAAGCTTCTTCCTGCAAAAGTCATATGAATAGATAATACTTGCAACTTAGAATTCAAACCTCTAATAAATAGTCGGATCCTCTCCTCCTCAATAGTAACCAACTGCGTAGCATATCTAGATAAAGCATGAAACTTGGCCTCATAAGCAGACATAAAAATACCACCTTGCTCTAAAGCCATAAACTCATCTTTCTTATGATCCCTCAAGGTTCTAGGCACATCCTTTTCTTGAAATGGAGCATGAAATTGGATCCAAGTAAGTGGAGGTAAAGTAGAAGATCTGCACTCCATATAAGCTCTCCACCACTTCTTAGCCTCCCCTTGAAGTTGGAAAGAAACAAACTCAACCCCATGTTGGTGAACAATACCCAATTTATGCAGCCTCTCATAACAATCTAAGATAAACTCATAAGCATCTTCATTTTTAGAACCAAGAAATACCGGAGGCTTAAGCTTCAAGAACTTCGTCAACATGTCATGCTCATTAACGGTCATAACGGAACCCAACAAAGGACAGAAGAAAGTTTCAGTACCTATATTTCCACCCGTCTTGGGCGCAGTGCTAGCAACAGGAAGATTAGTAGGAGCTTGAGTTGCTTGAGAATATGCAAGCACTCTAGGACCAGCTAACCCTTTCAAGAACACTATAATCTGTTAAGCTAACACTTGATCGATGGGAAGAACAACCGGAGTCTCCGTTGACACCTCTTCCTCTTGTCCATTTTTATCAACATCTCCAGCCTCAATATCCTCTTTTATCTCCTCGTTATGCACAGGAGGGTTCTCATTCATAGGAACATTATCAACCGGCACCTCGTTCATAGCAGGCTCTACTCTCCCACCGCCTTTACCCCTAGGTCTTCCTCTACTATGACCTCTTACTATAGATTCCTCTGCAGGAGCATTCACAGGAGCTACGGGCCTAACACCATTATACCTAGTATTAACCATCTGCGAACAGAAGAGTGAAGGAAGTTAAATACCAATTTTAATCGCCAGTTACCAATTGGAATCAAGTCATAGCACAAAAGGAGACAAGAGGAAATAGAGAGATTTCCCAAATTCCTATACTATTTCGCGAGACTCTATTAAACTTGTTTTGGTACATTGATATCAACGAACCTAGGCTTTGATACCAACTTTGTCATGACCCAGACCGTCATGATTGGCAGCCACACTAATACTCCGGTGGGAGATCCACTACTACAACCCAACCCAAGTAAATAATCTAAAAACTAAGGCATTTAAATCAAACACTAAGGAAATAAAAATAGAGTTCCCATAAACTCTAACAAAAGTCTATCAATAATAACTAACAATGCGGAAGAATAACCTAGAACCTGAAAGTCAATTTACCAAAACAACTAAATGAATGATACAAGTCTAAACAAGGGATACACCCCAAACTAATGAACTAACTAAAAAAATGTCTAAGTCAGGAAATAGTGGACATAGACAAAAGAGAATTCCATGGCAGCCCGGAAGAATTGGCTTACCCTTGAATTCGAATGATGATCACTGATCTTTTAAGCGAGTTCTTTCAATAGCTGCTAGAAGATGCCCCGTACTCAACAAAAATAAGAGCAAGTGCAAAATCAGAACACAACCACAGTCTACTGGTAGGAACACGCGGCTATCCCACTAGTACAACATAAACAAGTCAAACAACATTATAATCACATGCATATATATCATTATACACAATATTATCAACATTTATGAACAACGAACAACTTCACATTTTATGTCAAATCATTGGTCCTCTCATGGAGTCCAAACAAAAACAGTTAGCATGCTAGAATGTGGCAATCGATC
Organism: Solanum bulbocastanum; assembly: GCA_037074985.1. Classification (NCBI taxonomy): domain Eukaryota; kingdom Viridiplantae; phylum Streptophyta; class Magnoliopsida; order Solanales; family Solanaceae; genus Solanum; species Solanum bulbocastanum. The sequence goes on along the minus strand of CM073599.1, from coordinate 31,511,271 downwards.
CAAATGTTATGCCCGAATGAAGAAACCGATCCTATATTTATGCCGGAACGTGGCAACCGATCCCATTCATACACCACAATCACAATCACAAGTATATCATCAATATCATACATTTAAGTCATGATTTCATGGCAATCATCATTCAATATCTTGGTTAGAACAAGTGTGATCAATATTTCAACATTCATATATATACAAGTATCATAATGAAGCAAGAACAACCATTCATCACACAATCATAGAATCACAACTATCACCTACCTCAAAACAAGCTTGAAAACCCTAAGAAACATGATCTTTCCCTTTCTGGATTTGTTCCGCTTATTCTTGGTCTACAGAAAATCAATATAATAAGGGAGTCAATAAACAATCACTAATTACCCGAAACTATAACAATTATATGAATCCTAGATCGAACCCATGATCTCGAATATCTAAACTAGGGTTGTTTCCACCATAGAATCTATAACCAAACCCTCCCCCATCAATATTCACCCATTCTATTATGTTCTACTGATCAAAAAGCAGATTCAAGGAGTCTTTAGCCTCAAGAATGGTGAAAAATAAGTAGGAGTCGCTTGGGGTCGTTTCTTGGTTCTAAAAGTCAAAAAGTGCTAAATAAGGTCATTTAGGGGTTTATTTATGAATTTTAGTCACGTCGGTCTTGCTGCAGTAGAACTCACCCCATTGTAGCGGTCTCGCCAAAGCAGCTAAAACCCCCGCCCAGTGGCTTCCACATAAAGGTGAGCTATCCGTCTTTTATCTATGATTTTGAGTCTCGTTATACTCGCCACATCGACCCTAATCCCGCCCTAGCGGCTTCGCCAGAGCGGCCAAACCCAGTACCAAAGTCGACAAAACAAAATAGATTTATTTAAAAGAATTCCAAAATCCCATTTCACAACACACTTGTAACGCACGACGATCAAAAAATATCTTATACTCTAAGATCGATTTCGGGAGTTCTACTCGCCCGAATTCAATTTCGTTAAGTCATACGGAGCCCTTATCGAGTTATCTAACCTCTCATGTAATCAAAACCACAATAGATACATCTGATTGCTACCAAATTTCTCTACACCTCAAAGACTCAGATTTCTTCCAAATTTGGACTAGGTTGGGAAAATCTAAATACTACGAAAAAGTTTTCAAGCCACAAATTTTCCCCCATTGGCTTTTCTATAACAACGAGAATGGGTCGTTACAATATTGCTCTTCTATCATTTAAATACTATTTACACCACCTTTTTTCCATCCTACAACCAGCTAGAGTTATTGTCTTCTATGGGCCTAGAGTTGAGCTTTAAAATACATCACTAGATTAGTGTTAGGATTTCTTACATATATACCTAGTATCTCTCTTGTGTTTTGTCGACGTAGAGTTCTTATCCTAAGATGGGGTGGCACATAAGCCCTCTGTTATAAAATATATGTCTATAATTCTACAATGCCTTTTCCAACAAAACAATGCTCCAACTCGTATTTTGGTCCTAGACCCACCAAACTTTAAAATGCATCACTAAAGTGTAAGGTATTTTTACTTACATGTGGTTTTGCCGATGTGCACTTCTTATCCTAATGAGGGGTGACACAAACAACCTGTAACACTCCGTATTCAAAAACAGACCTTTAAATGTATTTCCAAAAGTTGCAGGTACAACTCATGATCGTCACCCATGGATCGTAGGGCGAACCACAGCCCTTGCTGGTGGTCTATGGTTTGTATGTGCAACCCACCCCAGTCTTAGCCCAAAAAATATCTCTAGGTCCTGACCCACAGCAGGACTATGGACCATAGGTCAGACCACGGTCCATGGTCTAGAGCCGTAGGTCGGACCTTAAAATTTTAGCCTCCAGTACTAATCGACTGTTGACCAGCACGGAACGTCACTCGATCAACAGTCTATTGGTCCTATCTGTTGGTCCTGTCCGTTGGTCCTGTCCGTTGGTCCTGTCTGTTGGTCCTGTCCGTTGGTGACCTTGATAGCATTTAAGTCAGGGGTGTTTTGGTCTTTTTCTTATTTAACCCCTAAACTATGCCATTTAACCCCTAAACTACTTGTTTTTACTTAGTTTTAGCCTAGAAACAGAACTAGAACTCATATAAGTCAAATCATTAATGAAAACATAGAAACTTAGAGTGTAGAAAGAAGAAAGAGGCGACCAAATCCTAGTTCTAGAATGTAGCAAGGTTCCATCAGTTCCAACCCTGAAATCAAAAGAATTCTCCATGGAATTCATCACCAGGTATGTGGGATTTCACTAGTGGGTTACTTTCGCCCATTAGGTCCCTAGTTTTCAATCAGATTCTTGATTCCCTTATTATTATCTAGACCTAGGGTTTCTTGAATGTTAGAATTAGAATGATCTAAATCATATTATATCGTCATAGTATTGTTTTGCCCAGATTCATGTATAAACTCAGAACCCTAGCTATGTAGTTCCTTTAGTTTATGAATTACACATGCTACGTCAGTAAATTCAGTTATATATATAAACATGCCTCATATTTCGAATGCATTATTATCAGCATATAAATGTTGCCTTGCATGTCATTTTTGAGCTATCCAATATTACAGTATTTCAGTCATAAAGTGTTAATTACTTAATCATATGGGAAGCTTAATTTCGAGTGGACTAGGGTCAGTTACCCTCAAGTCCCAAAACTATGTGCCTCGTAGGTTGTAAGTCCCCTCTGTGGGTATCATTTTAGTGATCACGCCAAGATGCCTTTATACTTATGGCAGGGTATATTGGGTCCTCTCTATTGGGCATATACATCAAACTCCACATTCAACTCATGTGATTTATGTCGGTTATTAGTAGATCCCTTACACTTTAGTCAAATTCTATTGCATTGACCATGTTAAAATATAATTCAGTATTTAGACTCAGCATGTTATAAACTTGGTCATAACATTCAATATTTCATGTTCAGTATTCTCAATTATATCATTCTTATCTCATGTCATGTTCAGATATATGTTTATTTTCAATTATGTTATTATTCAAATTTATTCTATCCTACATGCTCAGTAACTATCAAGTAATGACGCATACTCTGCACTACATTTTCTTGGAATATAGATTTAGCTCCTCAGCAGTCAGATCACGTATAGATCGGTTCCCAATCTTCAGGTCAACAACATCAATGGTGAGTCCTCATTCATCGAGGACTAGTGACATGACTATTTTCTCATTTTTAGTTTTAGTTTCAGTTTTGCTAGATCTAGCATGGGCATGTCCCAACATTTCTAGTCAGTATATGCTTTATTTCAGACATAATTAGTTCAGCTTTAGTCTTGGAATTTGACTTCTCATTTGTACTCAAACTCACAGTTTTCACATATTCAGATTTAGTATATGGGTATTCTCCATTATTTCAATTCAAATTTATTTTTATGATTTAGCTTTCAAACAGTTTTATTGCTCAGTTTATATTTAGTATGCTTATGATTATGCCGGTAAGGTTAACTTGGGGTCACTCATGATCCTAGGTACCGTGGGGGTAGCCTCGATGCGTGACATAACCTCTCTTATGGAATGAACGTCCTCGTTTAGGTTTGTCCCACCATATGTGATTTTCCCCACCACAAGAGATTTGTGAACACCTAGCAAAGATGTTGTCCCACCTTATCGAGTTTAATTTTGGCTTCACTTAGTTGAACATTAGCTCTCATAGACACAACTAACATAAAAGTGACTCTAATGTACCATCTATAACTACCTAACTCAGTAGTGATATTATCCTATCTAGGCATAAACCTGCAAAGCTTTAAAGTACATCATTAAAGTATAAGGTCTGCTTACTTATATACTTAACATATCTCATGTGTTTTATCGATATCTGATACGCTCAAAGTACACCTCCCTAAAGAAGTATAAGTGATCGTTATCAAGTAAAGAACCCAACTTGTAGGTTGGGGGTGGATCCCACAAGGAATATGGTTTAGACTTAAACTTAACTTACAATTATATTTTTTTAGTCAACGTATTTCCGAAATAAATAATTAAAGGGGGAGGGGGGGATTTGTGAAACAAATTCTGGAAAGTTGCTTCAATATACTAATAAACCTGTGGTATTTTCCTTCTTTAGTCTTCTTCACTAACCTCTGTGGGAAAGGAGGTGGACGTCTAGGCATGGGAATAACTTTCTAGGTTATCTCCACTTTCTTCTCTATCGCATTCTCAGACTCTCCATTTTCCTCAATCACATCATTATTTTTACTAGACTCAACTTCAACCCCAGATGGCATAGGTGGATCAGTGGTCTACTTACCCCCTCTAGTAGTGACTGCTATACAATGCCCATCATTGTTTGGATTTTAGATGGTGTTGCTAGGAAGTGTGCCAGGTTGACGTGGGTTTACTGTAGTAGACAACTGAGTCCTCTGTAGCTCAAGATGCTTGATCGACACTGCATGCACATCAACTTTTTAACCAATACAAGACAAGTCATTTCGCATCACCTTCACATTCTCATCAGTCGCATCAAACCTCTTCATCATTTTCTGTATTATATCCTCAATACGTGACATATTACCTCCAGCTTCCCTATTACCAGATTCTCGATTTTGAGGAGGAACATAAGGTCCAACCCGATAATTTCTGTTGCCATAGTTGTTTTGGTTGTAGTTGTTGTCACGATTGTAGTTCCCATCCAGACATATTGACCATCTTAGTTGTAGTTACCATAGTTCTGACCTTGGTTTCCTTGACCTTGGCACCAATTATCCTTATTGGAACCTTAGGCATTGGCTCGAAAATACCCCCTCTAATCATTCACCGTATAAGTATCCTCTACATATTAACATTCATCAGCCGGTGGTGGATTTCTAGTCAAATAATTGACAGCATTTATCTTTTGAGTATCTCCGCTTACATGCTTCAACACCAACCCCAGTTCGGTCCTTATCTAAGCCATCTCCTCACGAATATCATCGGTAGATTGGTTAGTTGTAGCTTGGACTGTAAATGTGTTGCTCCAAGTATCTGACTTTCTAGTGCTCCATGCTTTATTGTTTCGGGAAATCTTCTCAAGTTTGTCCGCAAGTTGCTCAAAAGTGCACTCACCATATGAACCTCTTGCGATAGTGTCAAGAACCGCCTTACTATTGTCATCCTGACCTCGGTATAAATATTCCTTTAGTGATTTATCATCAGTACGGTGATTCGGGACACCTCTTATGAAAGCAGTGGACCTGTCCTAAGAACTACTCACAAACTCTACAGGTTGTGCTACGAAGTTGTTGAGTTTATATTTGTGGTTCATTTTCTTTGCCATGGGAAAGTATCTAGCTAGAAACACCTCAGTTAATTAGTTCCACGTGTATATTGAGTTATAAGGGAGCTCAGTAAACCACACAGTAGCTTTGCCGGTTAATGATAGAGGGAATATTCTCAATCCAATAACATCCATGTCCAAGTCTAGTCGACCAACATAACTTTTGCAGACAATCCTCAGCTTGGCTATATTCACATGTCGATCCTCCGATGCCAAACCAGAGAAAAAGCTCCTCACTGTAAGCATCTACATCAAGATGTTAGTCAACACGAACGTATGCCTCAAAGGTAGAGTGGGTAGAACAAGAGGTCCTTCAGATTCAGCAGCATTAAAGTTGACCCTATAGTTATCACATAGTCTTGCTCCTGGTAGATCCTGTACCCTCAATGAATCTCCCAGTAGATTTTCACCTTGAACCTGATTATTCTTATCACCAACCCTTGGAGGCTGCAACCCAACTCGATCACCTACATTTCCTTCGATAGGATTGACTGGGACCCCTTGATTGTTCATCCTTCGCAAAGTTTTGTTCAATTATAGATCGTAAGGATTAAGTGGTTCACCTTAGTTCCGTGTACTTGGCATACACTAGAGTAGGAATCTGAGAGAAACAAAAAAAAAAAAAAAAGAAGTAAATTTAGGAAATATTTGACTAAAGTTCAATAATGTAGTTAAACTTAATCTAAAAGTCTTATTCGTTGGCAGTGGTGCCAAAATTTGATACGCTCAAATTACACCTCCCTAAAAAAGTATAAGTGATCGTTATCAAGTAAAGAACCCAACTTGTAGGTTAGGGTCGATCCCACGAGGAATATGGTTTAGACTTAAACTTAACTTACAATTATATTCTTTTAGTCAATGTATTTTCAAAATAAATAATTAAAAGAGGGGGGGGGGGGGGGGATTTGTGAAATAAATTCTGGAAATTATGTGAGTAATCAATGAGCAAGATTCAAACTTTAGTTGTTACTAAGATGAGAGAGAAAATAGGGTGTACGTGTTCCCCATTAGCTCATAACGCGGTAATCCTAGAAATAGTAATCTTTTCCTAGTGTATTACATGCAAAGTGATAAGTTAGGTATCTCTAATTTCTTGGTCCGGAAGATAGAGAATTTCACCTCGCACCTTGATTTGGCTACGTGTGTATAATTTACTAACCCTTACCTTTACCTCATATTAGACATTGCATCAATGTATGGCTTAGTTTTCACCTCACACTAATTGACACTAGACTATTAAATAGTATCACACTAAATCTATGTTGATAATTCTTTTCTTATTACCTACCTCCTTGGTCCAACAAGTAGCAACAAGGCGAGTTCTAATGTTTGCAACCGCTAAAAAGACTTTTAAACGAAAGAATTATCAATGCATGCAATAACACTATTCAAGAATTACTTAGTTACTATTCATACTTTGTTAATCACTCATGGTTCCCACAACCCTAGTTGTGGATTTAGTTACCCATAGTAGCAAGAACACAATTCACGTTTTTAGACGAAGAAATCATGAACTTACATAATGAGAATGATAAACAAAGAATATCAACTTGAATTTCATAGCCAAAATCTTCAAAATGAACTTAGGAAATTACGAATTGCTAAAGTTGCAAGTTAATCTCTTAATCCAAAAACTAGAACAAAAGTAATAAAGTCTAACCCCCAAAAACAAGGTTTACATGCCCTATATATAGAAAAACAAGTTCCAACTTAGGAGGAAATGAAATAAGGAAATAAAGTTTGAAGATGCGGTTTCGATCTACGACACTGACCTACGGTTCGTAGGTTCCTTTTGTGGTCAGGACTTAAGCAATTTTTCCAACTTCAAAAAATCATCATCTCTGAACCAAAAGATGGATTAACAGTCCATACCATGGTTCAATCCACGATCCGTGGATCCTCCTCCATAGCTCCATACTTAGAATCTTCAAAATTAGGTACTGGAACCCCCCTCTCTGAATCATTTGACGGAACAACATGACGGCCCGTAGGTCGACCTATAGTTCGTTGTTTCTAACCGTGGTTCCACACTTGGTCAAGAATTCCTTGATTTTCCTTCAAGCCTTGCCTGTCGATCTACGTCTACCATCTATAGGGCATGCCTAGACCTATGATCTGTAGGTCACGTCTGTAGATGCCCTTTTCTGCACATTGTTCAGTTGTGTCTCTCAACTTCCACATCCGAACTTATTTCCTGCAAACATGATAAAAATACATTAATATCAATACGAAATAGCCCTAGACACACACAACTCTTAAGTGAAATGTATTGAAAATACCGTAAACTCACGGTATATCAATATCACACTTTTATTCTAATTTAGGTTGTGACACATACAACCTCCTTCTTGATCTTTTAAAGCAAATTAAACTATTTTTTTACTTTTAAAACCACGTGTGAGATGAATTCTTGAATACTTTGTTTTAATAAGTGATGTAGTAAAAATTAACTTGAACAACAGATTCAAAATAAAAGAAATATGGACATGATAGTATGTTATGAAACCTGTAATCTATATAAAATAGAACAATTTGTCTGCAAAATAGAAGACTCTACGCATTTTGGGATAAACTTACATAGGACAACAGGGCACCACCAATAGGAGCCCAACTATTTCTAGTCCAACTTAGGTTGAAAAACTAATTCAAACATAAATACCCTGCATATTATTTTTTCACTAACTTAACAACTAATGGAAATTTTATAAAAGACCTTGCATACTATTTTTTAACCATCAAAAGACTCAACAATTTAAATTGTTATTTTTTCTCCAAGGAAAAAAACTTTACCTTTTTAACCATCATCAATGTTTCTGATCATGGAGTTTCCTCCCCTTCTCCTTATTCTTCTCCTTTTTCTTCTCTTCACCATCTTCTTCTTCGTCTTCATATTATTCTTCTTCTTCTTCCTTCTCTAGTTCATCATGATATCCTCTATATTTTTGCTGCAAGTAGAGAAAACTCAATTGCCTACTAAACTGATAATTCTGACATGTCATTCCCAAATGAAAACATTTACAATTGACACATAAAGTTTTCAACACTCAAGACATTCCCTAATCGAGTATCCTCTTAGATCATCAACCAGTGTACCCATACAATCCATAACAGGGAACTCAATAACTAGTGGAAAACCTAGAACTTTTGATAGTCAATTGGTATATCTTACTCGCATAAGAAAATCAGTCGGCATTATTGAATCTAGATAAAAAAAATCACTTGTAACCAGAAACAAGGCACTTGATAGAAATATCAGGGAAATCCTTTTTGATTTCTGTCTAGAGTTCAAAATTAGAAATCTTCAAAATTAGAAATCTTGTATTGACAACTTTTAGTCTTTTGAGTATATTTTTTTGTAAAAAATATATTTTTGGTGATTCTTGTTTGTTTGCAACCTTAAGAGAATTACCTACATTTTTCATGAAGGTTATAAAGTCTAGTTTTGCCATTTTCCTTTTCAAATCTAAGTTGCGACATGAGGTACTAGGCTGGCCAGAATCACTGTTTTGGGAGAATAGTCGTATTTGTACAGGCTAAGCTTACTTGTGATGATAATCCTATTTTACTTCGACATTATTGAGATACTAGGAATTTAAGGATTTATTTAATATTATTTTTAAGGTTGCATATAGTCATAAACAAGTTGAGGACCTTGATATGTTGGTTAGTCTATGGTTTAAACTCGCAAAGTTGTGTTGGACTTTTTCTGCGCAAAAGTATTGAGGTTTGTGTATAAACTTGTACTTGTAATCTTTTTACCTACTATTATATCTGAAATCTTACCTTGGTACCTTGGTTACCTCTTGTTACTTTGCATTGCCACGTTGGTATACTTTAAGATATTAAAGACACTTGTGTAACTCGCCCACTTGTACGGATTGTTTCATCACTTGGCACTCTTGTTGGAACCTTGTCCTTCTTGAGGTTGTGACTTTGTCACTATTGGCATGCCTCTTAATTCAGATCATTTGTCATCTTGATTCTTGTTTTTTAGTCCGTATTTTAAGAATGGAAGTTATCCATTTTTAGTACAAACTAGAAAGCCATTTTTAATATGGTTCTTGGTTCTCCTGATTATTAGCCTTTGACCCTTCTTGATACAGGGCATCGACCCTTATTGATACCTGCTTATGCTTGGTGTGACGACTTGATGTATATATTAGGCGAGCCTTGTTATTGAATCTCATGGAAAATGGTGTTATGAGAGTTCTTGACATTTGGATCTGTAAATATCGAACTTGATACTATTTATCTATTGTTACTTGATTTATGTATTATGTTTCAATTGTGCTGCTCATGACTTGAGAAAGGCAGCTTGGTGAATCTGAGGGCTCCAAACCTATAATTTTTACATCACAAAGGTATATGCTTAGCGATAGTTGTTTCTATTGTAGGGAATGATCGAGAGGTGGCATGAAGCGAGCCATTGGAGATGGAGCTTTAAAGAGCTTTAAGGAATATCGCATTTGCATATAGGCATCTATATTTTGTATAAACCTGGGGAATTGTACATGGTCTATGCATTGTATAGCTACATGAAAGTTTGAGGGTTAATCTGATCATGTCACAATGGGTTGTAATGTAAATATAACTATATGTTTTGTTCTTTTGGGGTGTGTAAGCCCAAGGCTTGTAATATATTTAATTTACCACTAATTTTGAATGATTGTGTGAAGCATGAATGACCTAGTTTGGGTACTCGGAGGTTGGTAATATTCTTTTTATGTAATTTTTACTAGTGTGAGGACAATATATGCATATAAATCTTGTGAGTTATTGGCTTATTTCAGTTCGGAAGGGTCGCTACAAGAGTTGATATCAGAGTATAGGTTTGTAGTTCTAGGGCTTTTGCTGTGAATTAATTGTATACTTGTTCGCCTTCGAAAAGGTTTTATTTGAATTATTTCTTTACTTACATGGGTTATAATATTTTTATCGTGTGTAGAGTGCACATACATCATGTACATGTCCGTAATGCAATGGATCTTCTCTTTTGAAGTATTTAAGTTATGGCCTCTTCTTCCGGCTGACCTATGGAAGCTGCTTGTGACGGTTTGTGTGCCTCTATTTCCCAACCTCATGCACTTGAAGAGGTTGGAGAACCTTTCTCAGATCAATCTGTTCCCCACACTAGTGGGTTTGAAGTGGGAAACCATCAGGGTGTAAGAGTTGGTTCACATCCTCACATAAGTCGTGGTACTCAAGCCATGAATTATCCTTTTCAACAAATGGATGAATTCTTCCACCACATGGCTGAAGCAATGCATGATCCCAACTGGATTAACTTTGAAAAAATGAGGAAAATGGGAGGAGTGGAGTTTGAAGGCACTGTTGATCCCATGGATGTTGAACAATGGTTGGAGCACATAGAGAGGGTATTTGAGTAGTTAGACTATTCAGATGTTGCCAAATTTAAGTGTGCTATTTCACTATTACAAAAGGATGCTTACGATTAGTGGGTAAGTGTTCTAAATACCAAGGTAAAACCTCCTGTTCTTACTTGTGATGATTTTCTTAGGGAATTTCCTATGAAGTGTGTCCCACCTGCTTATTGAGATGCAAAGAGAAGGAGTTTTTGACTTTAAGGCAACGAGGCATGTCTATTGTTGAGTACCAACATAATTTTCTAAGGCTCTCTCGTTATGCTGGTGGTATTACTAAAGAGGAAAAAGACAAGTGCAGGAAATTTGAAGATGGTTTAAATGATTCCTTTAGGAAGAATGTAGATATCCTGCAACATGAGAACTTTTGTAAGTTAGTGTCTGCTGCTTTTACTTGGAACGACTTGATAAAGAAGAAGCTAGTTGAAATGAAAACAAATTTTGAAAGCCTAGACCAGATTTTGGAGGTCCATCCAAAAAGGGGAGGTTTGATGATTGTAAGGTTGGTAGTGTTAATAGGCCACCCCAACAAAAGCAAAACAGATCAGAATTTTCTATAGCTGGCACTCCAAATTATGGCCAAGGCAAGCCTCACATTCACACTTGTCCATAATGTGGAAAGAATCATTATGGTACTGCAGGAGAGCTTCTAGTGCATGTTTCAATTGTGGGAGCTTTGATAATAAAGTGAAGGATTGTCCTAATCCTAATAATACTCCTTCCTTGAGATTGGAAGGCTCAGTTCATAAGCCTTCTATTAATCCTCCTCAAACTAATGAAGGTGCAAGACCTAAAAACACCCAAGAAACAGGGGCAAGTGGAGCGAATAAAGTTAGTGGACCAAGGGCTATTGCACGCTCTTATGATATGAGGCATAGGGATGATCAAGATGGAAAGGCGTGGTTTTCGATAAATTTCACTTATTTGGTTTATGTGTGTTTACATTGTTTGATCCCGGTTCTACACATTCCTATCTTTGTTCATCACTTGTTCTTCCTGAAAACGTGAAATCTGTGGGACTTAATTTTGATGTGATGGTTAAAAGTCCTTTGGATTATCAAGTTGCGTGTAATCGAGTTTACCAAGATTGTCCCTTCATGAGTCAAAACCTAGTCTTCTCTGCTGATTTGTTTGAAATGCCCTTCAATGATTTTGATGTTAGTATCGGGATGGATTGGCTTTATAAATATCATGCAGTGGTAGATTGTAGGTCTAAGCATGTGACTTTTAAAGATCCAACATTTTCACACATCATTGTACAAAGTGAAAGATAATTGCATCTAGTATTATTTATGCGACCTTGGCAAGAAAGTTGATGCGTCAAGGTTGTGGGGCATACCTTTCTCACATAGTTGATAAATAATTGGAGAGTCCTTGTATCAAGGACATACCTGCTGTATGTGATTCCCAAAAGTATTCCCAGAAAACCTTTTTGGATTGCCCCTGGAAAGAGAGGTTGAATTTCCAATCAAGCTTATTCCTAGATCTACCCCTATTTTTATCACTCCTTATAGAATGGCTTTGGAAAAATTAAGAGAATTGAAATCTCAATTACAAGAACTTCTTGAGAAAGATTTTGTTTGACCTAGTATTTCTCCTTGGAGAGCCCCTGTTTTATTCGTCAAGAAGAAAGATGGCAATCTTAGGCTTTGTATTGACTATAGACAATTGAATTGAATAACAATCAAGAATAGATATCCACTACCAAGGATCAATGATTAGTTTGACCAACTGAAAAATGCTAAAGTATTCTCAAAGATTGATTTAAGGTCTGGATATCACCAACTGTATGTTAAAGAGAAATATTTCTAAATTGCTTTTAGAACTTCGTATGGTCATTGTGAATTTTTTGTGATGCCATTCGGATTGACAAATGCTTCTGCGGTATTCATGGATTTAATGAATCGAGTATTCAAGTCTTATCTTGATTAGTTTGTGGTTGTTTTTATAGATGATATTTTAATATTTTCTAGAAGTAGTGAAGACCATGATAAACACCTCCATATTATTTTGCAAATTTTGAAGGAGAAGGAATTGTATGCTAAACTTTCCAAGTGTGAATTTGGGCTTCATGAAGTTACGTTTCTGGGACATATTGTATCAGCTGAAGGCGTGAAGGTGGATCCTAGTAAGATACAAGCAGTTGTTGAATGGAGACCTCCCAAAAGTCAAACCGAGGTAAGATGTTTCTTAGGCTTAGCAGGATACTATAGAAGATTTGTGAATACTTTTCTATTATCGCCTCTCCATTGACTAAACCCTTGCGGAAGAAAGTGAAGTTTAATTGGAATGACAAATGCCGAGAGAGCTTTTCCTTGTTGACTCAAGCACCTATATTTACTCTACCAATTGAAGGGAAAGAGTATGTAGTATACACCGATGCTTCTCACAATGGTCTCAAGTGCGTTTTGATGAAAAAAGGGAAGGTTATTTCTTATGCCCCTTGAAAATTAAAACTACATGAATTGAATTATTCTGCCCATGATCTTGAACTTGCTGCTGTAGTGTTTGCTTTAAAAATATGGCGACATTATTTGTATGGAGAGAAATGTCATATATTCACAGATCAGAAGAACTTAAACTACTTGGGTAATCAGAAGGAGCTAAACCTTCGACAACGTAGATGGCTTGAACTCATCAAGGATTATAACTGCACGATTAATTATCATCTAGGTAAAGCCAATGTGATTGCAGATGCTTTAAGTCGAAAATCCTTTGCAAGCATTTCTTTGAGTCCTTTACCCTTGCTCTTTAGTTAAGAGCCATGAATGTTTGTTTTACGCCTGATTCAAATGGTCCAATTATTGCTAATTTGCAACTAAAGCCAATATTACTTGAACAAGTGAAGGAAACACAAAAAATAGATGAGAAACTTGTAAAATTGACCATAGAAGTTCAAAATGGGAAAAAATTTGATTTTACATTAGCAGAGGATGGTGTCTTATTTTATCAAGATAGACTATATGTCCCTAATGATGACAAATTGAGGAGAGAGATACTGAGGGAAGCACATACCTCACCATATGCAATGCATCCTAGGGGTACAAAGATGTACCAGACCATCAAAGAAAATTATTGGTGGAATGGTATGAAGAGAGACATTGCGGAGTTCATTTCTAAATGTTTGGTTTATCAACAAGTAAAGGTAGAACATCATGTCCCAGTTGGTTTACTATAACCCTTGTCGACGACGAAATAGAAATGGGAGAGAATAACTATGGACTTTGTTTCTAGACTTCCTCGCACCCATAGAAATCAAGATGCAATATGGGTAATTGTGGATAGGCTAACCAAGAGTGATCACTTCTTAGCAATCAGGATGGATTACTCAGTTGAGTGTTTAGCCGAATTGTACATTAATGAGATCATAAGACTACATGGGATTCCTATGTCTATTGTATCTAATCGAGACCCAAAGTTTACATATAGATTTTAGGGTAGCTTACAAGAAGCTTTGGGTACTAAGTTGAAATTTAGCCCTTCTTTCCATCCTCAGACAGAAGGCCAGTCAGAAAGGGTGCTACAAATTTTGGAGTATATGCTTCGAGCTTGCATTATGGAGTTTGAGGGTAGTTGGGACAAACACTTGGCTTTGATAGAATTTTCTTACAATAAAAGTTATCAATCAAGTATTGGAATGCCTCCCTATGAAGCCTTGTACTGAAGGAAATGTCGGACCCCTCTTTTTTGGAGTAAAGTTGGTGACAGGAAACTTATTGGTCCTGAAATTGTGCAACAAATAGAGGACAAGGTAAAAATTAACAAGGATAGTCTAAAGATTTCTTCGGTCAGAGAAAAGTCGTACGCTGATCTTAAAAGGCGTGACATTGAATATCAAGTGGAAGATAAAGTATTCTTAAAGGTGTCTCTATGGAAAAAGATTATGAGATTTGGCAAAAAAGGAAAACTTAGTCTCCGATTTATTTGATCTTATGAGATACTTGAAAGGGTTGGAACAGTTGCATATAAATTAGCTTTGCCACCTGAGTTAGACAATTTCCACAATGTCTTTCATGTTTCTATGCTCAGAAGATATCGTTCGGATATATCTCATGTTCTTCCAGTTGAATCTATTAAGGTTAATCCTGTCTTGACATATAATGAAAAACCTATTTTAATTCAAGCTCAGGAAGTGAAGCAACTTAGAAAAAGGAAAATCCACTTAGTAAAGGTACTTTGGAGGAACCATTCGGGAAAAGAAGCTACCTAGGAGAGAGAAGAAGACATGAGGACCTAATATCCGCACTTGTTTTGGGACTAGTGTAAGGTAAATTTCGAGACAAAATTTCTTTAAGGGGGAGAGAGTTGTAACATCCCTAAATACTAACCAAGAGTCTCATGTCGATTCACCGTTGCTTAATTACTACAATATGTTTTACTCTCATTTGGGAACTTGAAATGTTGTGATAATTGCTAACTTGCTTAACATGAATTGTGATCGTAATTTAAGGGATTGTATTGGAGTGTTTGTGTAATATTCTAATTAGAATTATGTATGACTTTAAAAGGATGTTAAGGATATATATATATAGGTGTATATGTATGCATTTTTGGCAGCACACAACTATTTGGGCAGCACCTTGAAGGACAGTTGTACAAGGGATAAACTTCACTTTTGTGACTATATATTTTCACACCTCCTTTAGTAAATTTGTTTTCGTCAAGTCTTAGAACCTTAGAAACATATCTAAACAATTTCTTCTTCAAAATCACAAGAGGAAAACTTTGTCGTTTTGGCTGGGATTTGAGACACCCTTCTCTTTGGTAAGTGGAAAAATCTATTTTTGAGTTGGGTAGTGTTTAGTATTTTAAGCATAACTTGTTTTATAGAACTTCATTTACAATGAATAAATATGATTTAGAAATCTAATTCGTATATGTACAACTCTTATATTTAAGTAAAACTCTAATTTAGTTGTTATGGATTTGTAATGTGGGATGCAATGTAGGACAAGTTCTATCCAGAGTTCGAAAATAGAAATCCTATATGGACAACTGTTAGTGTTTTGAATATATGTTTTTGTAAAAAATATATTTTGCGGTGATTGTTGTTTGTTTGCAACCTTAAGAGATGTACCCACATCTTTCATGAAGGTTATAAAGTCTAAGTTTGCCATTTTCCTTTTCAAATCTAAGTTACGACATGATGTACTAGGCTGGCCAAAATCACTGTTTTTGGAGCATAGTCGTATTTGTACAGGCTAAGCTTACTTGTGATGTTAATGCTATTTTACTTCGACATTATTGAGACACTAGGAATTTAAGAAGTTATTTAATTGTATTTTTTTAAGTTTTATATACTCGTGAACAATTTGAGGACCTTGATATGTTGGTTGGTCTACGGTTTGAACTTGCGATGCTAAAGTATTGAGGTTTGTGTATAAACTTGTACTTGCAATCTTTTTACCTTCTGGTATATCTGAAAGATTATCTTGGTACCATGGTTACCTCTTGTTACTTTGCATTGTCGCATTGGTATACTTTAAGATATTAAAGACACTTGTGTAACTCACCCACTTTTACAGATTGTTTGATCACTTGGCACTCTTGTTGGGACCTTGTCCTTCTTGTGGCTGTGACTTTGTCATTATTGGCATGCCTCTTGATTCGGATAATTTGCCATCTTGACTCTGGATTTTTAGTCTGTTTTAAGAATGGAAGTTGTCTATTTTAAGTATGAACTAGAAAGCCATTTTTAATATGGTTCTTGGTTCTCTTGATTATTGGGCTTTGACCCTTTATGATACAGGGCGTCGGCCCTTCTTGATACCTAATTTTGCTTGGTGTGATGACATGATGTATATATTGGACAACCCTTGTTATTGAATCTCTTGGAAAATGGTGCTATGAGTGTTGTTGACATTTGGATATGTAATTATTGAACTTGATACTCTTTATATATTGTTACTTGATTTATTTATTATTTTTCAATTGTCCTGCTCATGACCTGAGAAAGGTAGCTTGGTGAATCTGACGGCTCCAAACCTATAGTTTTTACACCACTAAGCTATATACTTAGCGATAGTTGTTTCTATCGTAGGGAATGATCGAGAGGAGGCATGAAGCGAGCCATTGGAGATGGAGATTTTGAGAGCTTTAAGGAATATCACATTTGCATATAGGCATCTACATTTTCTATAAACCTTGGGACTTATACAAGATCTATGTGTTGTATATTTACATGAAATTTTGAGGGCTAATCTGATCATGTCACCATGGGTTGTAATATAAGTATGTCTATATGTTTTGTTCTTTTAGTGTGTGTAAGCCCAAGTCTTGTAATAAATTAAATTTACCACTAATTTTGAATGATTGTGTGAAGCATGAATGACCTAGTTTGGGCACTCGGAGGTTGGTAATATTCTTTCTATGTCATTTTTACTAGTGTGAGGACAATATATGCATAAAAATCTTGTGAGTTATTGGATTATATCATTTTGAAAGGGTCGCTAAAGACTTAGTTCTCAAAATGACCTTACGGGTCATTACAGATTCAAATTTTATTATTCCATTTTATAGAAGACTCTTTATCATCATGTTTCTCAAATTATGCTAGAGTAAGCTTGTCAAATAATAAAATATAATTTTGTATACATATTAAAATATGGAGACATCGATCAAATACGATAAGAAGGACAAATATTTTTTTTTGTTTCATACAAAATCATAAGTACAACTACAATAAAATATTTTCAATGACTCAGTGATGAAAAAAACCAAATAGTATAATAATAAATGGTTTCAATAGGTAAAAGCATACTAATGATTAACTGATTACACAAAAATACTTTTTTAAGAATCTATAACCAGAGATTGATGTAGACCTTTTTACTGGTTCAATTGAACCTACCATTTTTCAAATGTACATGTTGCAGGTTATTTGAGAAAGAAACCAAGGTCCTAAGAGCAAAAGGTTACACATATATGGCAGGAATTATTAATTACGCCCTCTAGTTATTACTAATATAAAAGAAATATACAATATACTCAGTGTAATTTTACAGGTAATGTCTTGGAGAATAGAGTAGAAAAATCTTACCCCTATCATGGGAGGTAGAGAGTCGATCGATCTCTATCGAGAAATAATAAGTAGGGCATTAGTTCACATCTCTTGTGAATTGTTACTTCTAAAATGATAATCTAGTCAATTTATGAAAATCATCACAATAGATAATATGCAGTTGGATAAGGAAAATTAATGTTGAAATTGAGATGTAGTTAAAAGTCATTACTCGATAAATACACTATTAAAAGTCACTATTTTTACACTAAAATTTCCTATTGAAACCTGTCATAGGCTATTGTCAAAAAAATTCTAATTTTATCAGCAAGGAAAGAAAATAGTAATACTTTCAAGTGGAAATATTAGGAAGCTTCTCACTATTTAGTGATATTTTGTTTTTAACATGAACTTTTTAGTTTGTTAATTCTATGAAAAACGAGTGGAAAAATTAGGAAGCTTCTTGCTATTCAGTAATAATTTGTTTTTCACATGCATTTAAAGATCACACTTTTATCAACCAAATCAAAGATAGAATGTAGCTATTTCTCTAGTATAGTTCATCAGCCAAATAAATAACAATAATAAGAGCATACTCAACCCTAACTTTGTGATAGAGAGACTACTTCGGATAGACCCTCGACTTGAGTAGATACAAAAATAAAATATATAGAATCAACAACGTGCATTTAACAAAAAATAATCATTTTCAATTAATAGGGGATTGATGTAGCCACATATTACCTTTAATTAATCATATCCTGTGTTCACAACACTTAGATCATGCAACTCTTCTTTGTTGATTATATCAGCCACTATCATTACTTTCTCACTGTTATTCGCAAAAACAAAAATGACCCATAAAATAATTTTATATAAATATCAATTCTTTTATATAATAAAATAAAGGATAAGAAGAAGAATGGATCAAATATAACAAACAAAGAAATATTGGTTGTGTCATAAAATATAGAGATGATCATATTATTTTTTGTTAGTTTAGTATGTGTCTGTATTCATATTTGTATTAGAGTCAAAGTAATTAATTTTTGGAATAAATTTGAATCAGTATCTTCAACCTTCTCATATAAATTTATATATTTAAAAACTACTTTAAAATATGATAAATTACTATAATTGACAATTCAAAATATTTAAAAAAATTATGATAAATAAATTCCTCTTTTAACTATCCAAATAATAATTTAAACACATAAAGTGAAAAAAGGAGTACTAATTATTATATACTTATAATAACACTTGATTATTTCATTTTCTTTAGCATTAAAAATTAAATACATTTATCTATTTCTCACAGTTTTAGGAATTGGACAGATTGAGATTATTCGACAAGTTAAGCATATATATTTTGTAAGACACCTATACAATAATTTCAAGAGAGTGCATAAGGATTATCATTGAAGGTACGAATTTGAAAATTTGTTAGGAAAACTGATATAAGGAAGTATAGACATGAAATAATTGAGATATATGTGTTGGAAGAGGAGGACAATGAAGTTGGAAGTTGGTTCAACTATAGATTACCCAAATTCTTAAGCAAGTCAGGTTTAGAAAAACAACAAACTGTGATATACTTGTAAATAATTTTTGTGATTTATTCAATGGGAATAAATCAATTTGAAAAGCAAGAATTTTTTTTTATACTTGGACTTCTTGAAGGATTTTGAATAAACTCAATGAAAAGAATTAATCAACAGTGAGACATTGTACTCCTATACCGACGTAATATTACAACAACTTGTCTCAATACATAATATTTAACATGAAATCTTACAACTTCTTACTATCATAGGAAGTTTATGTCCTAAAAATAGAAATTAGTAAAAAATAAATAAATAGAAGAAACTACATCAATTTTTACTAGGATTGAATAATTGTTACTTCATGTACAAACTATGTATGACGAACAACAAGTGTTGAATAAAATGGAAGAACTTGATTTTTCATGGGAGGGGACCTTAAAAGTATCACATGCAGTGACCGCATTTTCCATGTAGGAGTGAATTAAAAAAAAATTCATAAATGATTATAACAACAAAGCTACTCAAATTAACGTGTATGAGCTAGTTGTTGCTCCAATGCATGAACTTGATATGTGGGAACCTACAAGCCTAATTGATGTTGAACATCCGATCGATGATCCAAAGAGAGGTAAACCAGTAAAAAATAGAAGATAAGAACCTGATGAATGTCAAGCCTCCAAGAGAATAGTAGTTGAGACGAAAAAAGAGAGAAAAAGAAAAAATAGTCTGCATCAAGTGAAGCACATGGTGTAACCATAGATGTTGCCAGATTATGTAAGAAAGGGAAGTTAGGAACATATATAAAGTGTTTTCTAGGTTGTCACTAGAAGTCCGCTTACAAAACAGCTTACAAGAAGAATAGTGATTCTCAAAATTCAATAACTCTACTTCGAGTCTACTTTCTGAATTGGACAAGCTAACCCGATTGGTTCCAAAATGGTACAGATCAACCTTGCTCAAATAAGCAAATCCATTTTGAGTGTACTTTCTGAATTGGACATATAAATAAATCTTTCAACCTTAATGTAAATATCAGTGGGATAATGCATTGAGAGACAATAATAGTTATTTATGTTAGAGGGTAATTCATCTCATAGGCCCTCACAAAGTAACATCATGATAAATGTTGAGAAATATATGACAAATGAAAAAGTTCGTATTAACTTACAAAGATTTCAAGATAAAAGTGTAGCAATAATGTACAATAAAAAGAGATTTGATATGAAAGAAAACATAACCAATTAACAGATGACAAATTACAAAAATATTTTTTCAATTTTTATAGATATTTGTTATTTTATTTGGAGATCTTTTCCTTACATTTGATGGTAAAATTTTAGATTCTTATATTCAAAAGTTTGTCATATTTTGTTTTATTATTTAATTTGGAATTTGTATTCTTTGAACCCTTTTGCTTAACTCTATAATTTAGTTATTTCTTAAGCAAAGCAATTTTTCTATTAATTATTTAAGTTTTTATATATTGAAGTGAAAAAAATTATAGAGAGATTGATTTAAATATGACTAATTTCTAAAAGATTGTATATGATATTCAACTAAAAAAAAAAATTAGCTTCAACAAATTCATAAGAAAAATTAGTTGATAAAAGTGCTCCTTTTTTAGATATAAACATAATTTTTCCTTTAAAAAATAAATTGTAATAGGCGAATAAAGTTAAAATAATGTGATTTATTATTTTACTTGGCTTTGAGAATGTTTTTCTCTTGCATACAAATTCAGTACTAACATTGAAATGATATACATAAAACTCCAAAAATAATAACGAAGCATATAGTTGCATTATATTCTTTTTAAAACTAGAAATTTAA
This sequence comes from Solanum bulbocastanum, assembly GCA_037074985.1. Lineage (NCBI taxonomy): Eukaryota > Viridiplantae > Streptophyta > Magnoliopsida > Solanales > Solanaceae > Solanum > Solanum bulbocastanum. The sequence goes on along the minus strand of CM073599.1, from coordinate 31,490,232 downwards.
TACTTATAATTGTTGTAGTTTGTTTATTTTACCATCAAATAACTATTGTTGTTAAACTAAAATCTAGTCGCGAAAGCCATGAGGTCTTACTGAAACTGAGGGTAAGCCCGCCTGACCCTTTGCGAATGTGAGCCCCACCTTGCTAAAACGATCTTCGAGAAAGCAAACATCCCAATGCATATGAAAATGCATTAGATATCAACAACACACAATGAATAACAAAATCATTGAATGGATCCTCTGAATTCATTTGGAACCCCGTAGACACAATTCATATATATATAAATTGGCTATACTCAATGTTCCTTTTTGGGATATAAACATAATTTTTCCTTCAACAAATAAATTGTACATCCAATTAGAAGCAAATAAAGTCTTAAAATAATGTGGTTTATTATTTTACACTGGCTTTGAGAATTTTTTCTCTTGCATACAAATTCAATACTAAAATTGAAATGATATGCATCAAAGTCACTCAAAAAATAATGAAGAAACATATAGTTGCATCATATTCTTTATAAAATTAGCAATTTAATAATTATAATCAGTTGTAGTTTGTTTCATTTATCATCAAATTTCAATTGTTGCTTAACGAAAAATTTAGATTTCCTATTTAGTTCAAATTACAGAGATCGCACCATTCTAGATAAATTATTCACATCAATCTATTATTTTTCATCCCAGAACAGAGAATAATCCAATCCATATTTTGACGAGAGAAAATTCTGCAACAGGGAAATCTTATTCATATTACCCAGAAAATCTCAAATAAAACCTAAAGAAAGAGAAGGGAAAACGTGGATGTACCATACAAGAAGAAACATGCTCAATGTATTGCCCTCTGCTCGTAAATGTGCTAACAATCAAGTTGAATGTGTATTTAAGGTTAAAATCAAGCATTAGAATACCCAGTTGAAGTAGAATAAGAACACTATCATTTTCTAACGGATATATCTAAAGCAACAATAAATTTGACGGATAGAAGACAATGCTTTTCGATGCTTTCTATGTGGATGAAAAACATGAATTCAGGAGGAGAGGTGAGGGTTTTTGATATTTTCTATGTGGATAAAGAATATGTATTTCGACAACAAAAGTCTTTAGGTTAATATTTAGCAATGTAATAAATGAAATCTTTTGGGAGAGGAAAAGACAAAATACTTTTGTTTCAGCTCCTATTAAATATACTATCATTTTGTTCATTTATTTAATAATAATAATAATAATAATAATAATAATAATCAATATTATTTTATTTTAATAATAATAATATCAATAATTATTATAATTATTATTTTATTATTAAATATTTTTATATATTATTATTTTTATTATTATTATCATCATCATTATTATTATCATTATTATAATTATTATTATTATTATTATAATCATATTTATTATCATCATCATCATCATCATCATCATCATCATCATTATTATACCTACTTTGCCGTCATACAAAATTACAAAAATGATAATTTTATTGTTTTGCAAAGAAATAAAAAGATTTGGGTAAACCAAAGGTTGTGAAAACCAGAAGGTCTTTGTGAAAGCAAGAGCCAGACCACCTGACTCTTTGCGAATGCGAGCCCCAACTCGCTAATGCAATTTTAGCGAAAGCAAAGATCCCATCGCATAAGCGAAGGCATCAGAAATCAATAACACATAACTAAGAATAAAATCATCAAATGGACTCTCGAGATTAGTTCAAAAATCTATACACACAATTCGTATAGGAAAATTGACTATACTCGATTTTTCAAACAATATGAAATCATTAAAACACGAAACTGAGGTCTCCTTGACCCGAAACTCGTGAAAGTCACAAGAAACTAATCATAACACCTAAAAATGCTAAATCAAGCTCGGGTCCTTTGAAAACGCAACCAAGACCTCACCTAGTCCTAAAATTATCCCCTAAATCCAATAGAACTCTCAAAATTCCTATTCAAGCATCCGAACCCTGAAGATTGACAAAAGTCAATGCAAAGGATAAAATTACACAATTTTCCAACTTAAAATCTCAAATCCTCAAAAAGACTCTAAATCTGAAACTGAAAACTCTCTCAGAAAAATTTCTACCTTTCAGAACTGATGGAATCTACAGAATTCCAGTACGACACTCAAAACTCTAAAAGACACCAAAAACCACTATTTAACAACTTTAGCTATTCAAATTTTAAAAATTTCCCTTATTCACAACTTTAACTCAAAGCTTGAAACGACTTTCAAAACTCATTCAAAAATGGTTTTTGATGAAAATTGCCAAAAAATAATTGACTGGGTCATTACATTATGTACCACTAAAATCCATATTCTTCCTCAAACATAGAGTAAAATAAAGTACCTGGAGCCTCAACAAGCTAAGGATATCTGTCACGCATATCAGACTTTGTTTCCCAAGTTGCCTCACCAACTAAACTGTGCTTCCACTACACCTTCACTGAAGCAATCTCCTTCATCGGAAGCTTTCAAACCTACTTATATAAGATGCTATAGGTGTAACACATAATTTTTTTGAAAAAAACTAAAGTGAGGTTCGTACAAGTCACCATCCATTTTTAGTTTTACGTCAATTTCAAGCGACCATATCTTTTAGCACATAAAATGTTAGGTGGCTCATGACCTATCAAATTAAAGATATTTGAGTAATCTTTCCAAAACCACCAAGTTTACTTAATTTTGAGCTCAGAGTAAAATATTATACCCGTTTGAGTGAAGCCTCTCTATTTAAGGCATCTCATCCATTTTAGAAAAAATGTATTTTGGTCTTTGTCTTTTCCCACTAGGCCTAAAACATTTTGTTCACCCCAAATAAGGTCTAATCAGTTCATACTACTTTTTCACGTTCCAAAAACACTTAGAAAAAAATAAGAGAAGAGTTCAAGAGGAGAAAGAGCTAGGTTTTGAGCGTTTGTCAAGATTCCGTCAATTTTCACGAAGAACATTGTTCGTTCCAGGTATGTAAGGCTTCTCATAGTGTTGGACTTGTTTGTCCTAACGCCATACATTTGAATTTATTCATGAAATTGTTGTATTCAAGAGTTCTTGATTTTTATTCAATTCTTGAAAAATGGAGGTTGTGAATTCTTTTGTGTTGTTGATTTTTGGTGAAACCTGTGTTTTCCAAAGGGATTATGTTGAATTCCTCATGTATTTGTGTTGGATTTGAGAATTAGGAATAGTTTAGGAGAATTTCCCCCATTCAAAATGAGTTAGGACCCTAAATTGAGCATAAAAATTCGTCAAATTTTCTTGGTAGGGGTGTGGGGTGGCGGGCCACCTACAGTGCCAAGGCTGCACTTTAGTTGTTCATGCCCTAGTGTGATGCGCCAGTAGTACGCCAAGGCATAACTTTTGAATTTCAGGCCCCAGGGTGATGTGGCAGCAGTACACCAAGGTTTATTAGTCTAATTTTTTCTTCATTTCATCCAATGCATGTTCCTTTAAGTTGTGCTCACTTTTACCTTCTCTATACTAGTTCTTATAACATCTTTTCACCTTTGAAAGTCCCTATATATCCTAATAAGGTGTGTAACTATACATACAAACAAAAGAAAATTTACATGAATATTTTAAAAGATCTGTTTTCTGAAAAATATAGGAGTTTTCAATTGCTATGCCTATTTATTTTGGGCTTGAAAGATAAGTCCATAAAAATATGTTTAAATGTAAGTATGGGTTATGTTTTTGAAAAGTCCTTTAGTAAAGTATAAGTCAATTTCTTTGCAAAGGGTGAATTGGGCATGATTGATATTGTTTATTATTTTTGGAGTAGTATTGAGCACCGAATCGGGTTCGAGTCTTTTTTAACTCAAAAATCCCATAAAACTACATAGCAAGCGTAGCATAGGATATAATTGACTTGTCATATGAGTCCTCACTGCCTCTGAGAAAGCCTGTTAAATTGGTCCATAGTTACAGTACCATATCATCCTATACCCTGACAAAGTATAGAATGACTCTTGCAACATTGTAAAAATGTTGTATCATTTCTAGGCTCATGGTAATGGTTTTTAGTTAGATAAAATCCCCTCAAGTAAAGTATATTATTTTTTATATTGCTTTTATTGCATATCTTATGGTAAAGTTTAAATGGTTAACACCTCTTGTTCATGTATTGATTCGGTTGAGTTTCTTTCGATCATTCAGTTCAGTTTCTGTTTAACTTAGCCATATTGCATACTTGTACATTCAATGTGCTGAAGTCATTTGACTTACATCTTTTATGATGAAGATATAGGTGTTCAGGATCATCAACATCATTTCGTTGAGATAACCTTAAACTTGTACATATCATTTAGTATGGTCTTCTTGCTTTTGAGAGACTCCATTTTCATTTCCATTTTAGTAATATTCGAGGTGTCATGGGCCTTGTCCCAACATCTATGTTGAACTGTTAGAAGCTTTATTGACAAATATTTGTTTAACTTATGACTTATGTTAAGTATTTCAAGACAGTGATTCAATACTTTTGTAAATGCTTATCTATTTAGCTTCCACGTATTATGTAGAGTCATGTGATTCATAATAAATCAGGTTAAGGGTTCACTTGGGGATCATAAATGGTTCTCGAGTATCGATCATGTTTAGGATGTAGGCTCGGGTCATGACAAACATTATATCAGATTCTAGAGTTCAAGAGTCATAGGGTGCCTATGAAGTTGTGTCTGTAGAGTCCTTTTTATCGATGTAAAGCGCGCCACATCTATAATTAGGAGGCTATGACATTTAGGAAACAATTCACTTCCTTCTTACTCCTTTTCGTGTGATAGAGTTCAACTATATGAAAGTTTCTTCTAATTCATACTTATGCGTATCTTTTAATATCATGCCTCTAAGAAGAGTTTTTGAGAATGTCCCTCTAGGAGGAATGTGAATCCTCAAGGTCAAGAAGCTCCAAATGCACTAGAAGTGTAACCACATCAGGGAGATGTCACCAATGATGAGTTAAGGAATACACTTAAGATGCTAACTCAAGTAATGACAACAGAGGTTGGTTGCTGAGGAGCCAACCATCAGGATGTGAATTATGCGTCCACAGTTCACGAATTTCTAAGAATGAATCCCTTGGAGTTCACAGGGTAAAAGATCAACAAGGATCTATAAAACTTCATGGATCAACTTTAGAAGGTGTTTGTGGTAATGCATGTTGTTGATGCTAAGTGTGTGGAGTTGGCTACATACTAGCTCAAAGGTATTGCTAGGATATGGTTTGATCAGTAAGAGAAGAATAGGGCTGAGGGATCATCATAGTTCAGTTAGGTTGTGTTTGAGGATGCTTTCTTTGAAAACTTATTTCCACGAGAACTAAGGGAAGCAAAGGTAAGGGAGTTCCTTAATCTGAATTAGGACTCTATGGGTGTACAAGAGTACAACATCAAGTTCACTCAACTTTCTTGTTATTCTCTGGAGACGGTGGCTGGTATCAGGGGCAGGATGAGTTTGTTTTTGTTTAGAATATCTCGCATATCGAGTAAAGAAAGGTTGGACAGCTATCTTGATAGGAGACATGGACGTATCCAAGCTTATGATTCATGTGTAGGAGGTTGAGGAAGACAAGTTCAAGGACATAAAAGAGTTCCGTAGTAAGAGGTCTAAGACAACAAGTCATGAGTCCGGCAAGTAGAAAATTGGGAATGTAAATCAATCATCCTTTTAGTAGAGGTCATGTGGATCTGAACATCGTCAACTAGTGCATCTCCATCAAGGAGCATAAGTTATTGCAAAAACCAATACTTCCAGAATTTCAGAGCTCAAAGTTCTTAGTCGCAGGGCAGTGTGGCACAAGGGTTCACTTGTAACCTACTATGTGGTAAGCTTTATCCTAGAGAATGACATGTCGGTAGTTATGGTTGCTACAAGTGTGGAAAGAAGGGTCATTTTTCTATGAAATTCTCTAAGAACATGCAAGAGAATGGGGGCAATAAGCCCAATCTTCTTCAGCAGCTCCAACAAAATTTAGATTTGAAAGGGCGCTTCATTTGGTCATCAATGGAAGCCTATATTTCTTTCCTTATATATATATCTATATATATAGACACACACACACACACACATACTAGTTTTTCGACACGTGCGTTACACATGATTTTTGATTCAAAGAATTTGTTACCGCTCAATATCATCATCTTCGCTCTTGTAACCGTTGTTATTATTGCTAATAGCGATGATATATAAATTTAGTGAGGTTGGATTAATTTTAAATTTGCTATAGTTCAAGATTTACAAATCCATTGATTACATTTAAACTTCATTTGAATTAACGATTTGGAAACTTGTTGATTTCATTTCGACTTCATTCGCCATAAAGATTTCTAAATTTTATACCTTCTATGGAGTGTGAAAATTCTTAGACCATATTGATGATGAAAACCTTTTGATTTCCCTCTATAACTTGGGATCCAATAAATTAGATTTGATAGGGCACTTCATTTTGTCCTCAATGGAAGCCTATATATCTTTTCTAGTGTATGCATATAAGTTGTATATACATATATATATATATATATGATGAAAAACTTTTGTTTTCCCTCTTTGACTTCGAATGTAGATTTGATAGGGCCCTTTATTTGGTAGTCAATGGAAGCCTATATTTCTTTGTCAATTTATCCCTATAATTTTTATACCGTGATGACAAACAAATTTTGTTTTCCCTCTTTGACTTGGGCTTCAAGAATTGAGATTTGATAGGGCACTTCATTTGGTTGACAATGGAAGCCTATATTTCTTTCTTAGTTTTATATATATATATATATATACACACACACACACACACACACTAGTTTTAGACACGTGCACTGTACCTGACTACCGATTCAAAGAATTTGTTAATGGTTGATATCATCATCTTCGCCCTTGTAATCATTACAAAATTTTCTAATAGCGATGACATCAGAATTCAGTGAGGTAGGATTAACTTCAAATTCGCTGTAGTTCAAGATTTGCAAATCTGTTGATTCGATTTCAACTAGATTAGAATTAACAATTTGTAAATTTGTTGTTCCATTTCGACATCCTAGGCCGCGAAAGTTATCTAAAAGTTTATGCCTTTTATTATGTCTATGGAAATACAGAGACAATCTTGATGATGAAAAACTTTTGTTTTTCATGTTGGACTTAGGTCCCAAAAATTTAGATTTGATAGTGCGCTTCATTTTGTCGTCAATGGAAGACTATACTTCTTTTCTAGTTTATGCATAAAAGTTGTGTATATATATATATATACTTGATTTCGACATATAAGTGCATTGTACATGACACCGATTTAGAGAATTTGTTGTAGGTCAATCTTATCATCTTCACTATTGTAACCATTGTCATTTTTCTAGTAGCGATGACATAATAATTTACTGAGGTAGGATTTGCATCAAATTCGTTGGCGTTAAAAATTGGTGAATTTGTTGATTCAATTTCAACTCGATCAGAATTAAAAATTTGTAAATTTGTTGATTCCATTCTGAAATAGTTGGCCATGAAAGATTTCTTTATTTTCTTCCTATAGTAGAGTCTGCGGAAGATTTTAGATCATCTCGATGATGAAAAACTTTTGTTTTCCTTCTCTGACTTAGGCTGCAAAAATTTAAATTTGATGGGTCTATCACGCCTCGAGGCTACCCCCTGACGTAAACACGAGTCTTAGGATCACGAGTGACTCCAAGCTAACCCTAAGCTAGCATATCATAAGCAAATTGAACATATCTATAATAAAATGAACTAATGCGGAAGTTAAATCATGAGATAATTGAATGATGGGGAACACCCAATACTGGTCTGAATATATAAAATATACTAAGAGTTTAGTGATACTGAACAATCACTAAAAAACTAAAGTTGAATTTAACTATGTCTTAAAAAGCCTCTAACTAGCTAGAGTTGCAGGGACATGTCCCCAGCTAACTCTAATGAAAGACTGAATATAAAACATGTCTATTGTCCTCGAAGTATGAGGAATCATCTCTGATGCTGCTAAGTATGGATCAAGAACCGATCTACGTGTAATCTGAATGTTGAGGGCCTGAACCTACATTATGAAAAGATGTAGCACAGAGTATACGTCAGTACTTGGAAGATAGTGAGCATGCAAGATAGTGTAACACCCCGAAAATTAGTACGCTAAACTATAGCTTGATCGGAGGGTTAGATTCATGAATATAAATCCCCGTACTTAAAATAGAGTTTTTTTTTTTGTGTTAGAAGGTCAAGGTACAAACCCTCAAGGACTAAGTAGGGACCCTTGAGGAAGACCCCCAGAAAAGTTCCCAAAACACTAACCACTGAAGGACCCACGACTCGTGGGTGGGTCCACGCCTCGTAGGTGGGGGTTTCATGGTTGGCCAAAAACCTACAGTCACCAACCTATGCCCAACCAGCATGGACCGTGGGTCAGACCATGCCCCGTGGTCGAGGTCTCGTGGGTGAGGTAGTGAATGGTTTTAAGCGGTTAAGTTGGGAACTAATAGAACTTTTCAGAATTAATTAGGTATTCAGTGATGTCATTTTACCCTAGTATATAACACCTATATAAAGACTTTAGACACTTAATTAAGTCATTCCAAATAATTATTTTTAAACCCCTAAAAGAAACCCAAAAATCCTCTCTATAGAACTAAGAAGAAGAAGAAAAAGAAAAAGAAGAAGAGGGTCAAACTAGGTGAAGTCCATACTCCATTGTTTCAAGTTTGATAGGCTTTGTAATCAAGGTATGATGGCGTATTCATTCATAGATCACTTACATCAATGAAGCCCCCATGTTATCCCTATTTGTGAAGATGAATCCCCAATTCTAGTTAGGGTTCCTTCAAATATTGTGGGTATTGTTGTATGTTGATTAAATTGAGTGGATTATGATTGTTTATGATTTAATTAATAGTATATCATGTTTTTAAGATGAAATTACATGTTTACATGCCTAACCCATGTCTAGAAAGATGAAATTGAAGCAAGTGGGTTTTATGCCATGAAAGGGAAAATTGAGGATTTAGGTGTAATCTTCTAGAATTGATGAAATATATTGTAGACCTCTTGATAGTTAAGCACATATACATGAATTGAATGTGATTAATGTATGTGTGATGAACCATGATTAGTAGAGAGAGATTGGGGGTAAAATGATGAAGTATGACTAGATGACTTAAGATTTAAGCACATAGATGTGAATTGAATGAAATCAAGTATACATACATGAATTATGACTTGAGACGAATGCATGGATGATGAATGATTATTGTTAGGGCTTTTAGAATAAAGATTATTTATTGAATCAATACTAGTAGGCCTTTAGAGTAAAGCTAACATGATGAGTTAAGACTAGTAAGGCTTTAAGAGGGAAGCTATATGATGAATGTTGATTGTATATGGTGTTGTTGTGGAAGGCTTACCCATATGATTTGTATTATAAATGTATGAGATTATGCATGTTCTTATAGAACATATGTAAATGCTTTATGAACACTTTGAGAGTAAAGTGTCTCTGATTATGATATTGAATATGAGATGGAAACTTGTACACTAGTTGAGTCCGGCTTCCAAATGGGATCCTTATACTCTAGCTAGTTGAGTCCAGGTTCCCAAATATATCTCATGAGATGGAGACCTTTTACACTATTTGAGTCTAGGTTCCTAAGTATATCTCATGAGAATTACCTAAAATGAATCTAAGAGTAAAAGTGATCATGGATGGTGATAGCTGCTTATGCATGATCTAATGAGCCTTCTTAATCAACTAAGAGATGCTTAAAGAAAGTATCTCCTTAGTATTAAAAGGCTTTGTATATGAACTATATTATCTTGAAGTAGTGATATGATATCCCTTCATGAATAGCTTGACTTGGTAAGACAAAACCATGCGTGTAGCTTGAGATAGTAGAACTCATGGATAGCCTTGGATTGAGAAACCGTACCCTTCCAATATAGCTTGAACTAGCATAATAGAATGCTTGCATGATAGCTTGACTTGGTGAGGCCACACCACTTCATGATAGGTTGGATTGAGCAATACTACCCTTCCTTGATTAGCTTGGACTTGCATGATAGAGTGCTTTCCATGATAGCTTAGTCTAGCATAAGCAAGGTGCTTTTCCTTGATAGCCTTGAATTGGTAAATAGTGACTATTCATGAGTGCTGTTATGCTATGGACTAGTATAGAGTTACTCTTCCATGACTAGTATGAATATGAGGGACAATCCCTAATCTAAGCAAAATACATATGATGAAACAAGATTACTTCAAGGAAGTATTGTAAGTATGTTTTGATATGAGGTTTACTTGTATGATGTATTCCTAATTTAGACTGTAGTTTGAAAGGCCCTTCCAATACGTGTGTGACTAAAGGTGAATGTTCCCTTGTCTATGAGAAATAAGCTAAGGATGAGATCAAAAGAATGATGAATATGAATGAGGACCAAAAGTGAGTTGCTTAGCATGGGTGGGATTATGGGGTCTTATCCTTGCATTGGACAAGCTTGCCTTCAAGTTACTTATGAAGTGTTTCTATTATGTTATGTTGAATTAGATGCATTGATTATGCCTATGACTATGTTGCTATTTGTTCTGCTTATAGCCTAGGTCTTATGATGATGTCTCTTATACTTATGACTTATGTTATTGTCTTTTATGATTATGGTATCTGTCTTATGTTGACTAATCCTTATTATGCTTATGTCTATGATTATGCAAGCCATCATATTTAGTACTTGTTTGTACTAACACATACCTTTGCCTACATTCTTATCAAATGTAGGATCCAATGATATTGACTTCCATCCTCATGGCTAGGTTCATAGTAGAGCAAGGAGCAAAGATTTAGTGAATCCTCATAACATCGAGGACTTGGTCACCCTTTCATTTTTATGGCTTTCTTTTTATGTTATAACTATTGTATGGTTTGTATCCCTAAGACTTCCATGTATTTACTGGTTTGAGACAATGTTGAAGACTTCCACTTCATTTTATGAGACTTTAATTGTATTGGAAAAATGTTTTAAATTTCTGTACTTTTCTATTATCTTATGTTGTGATATGCTAAGTGGATTACATGGAGTCCTTCGAGGTTCTATGTGCCATGTTACATCTAGGGGGTACCCCTGGGTCGTGACAGATAGGATAAGGCTGAACAAACATATAAACTAAACAAAGCATACTGAACAATGATACATTCTAAACATGATAAAGATACTGCAATATATTGAAATGAACTAAACTTAATGTAATGACCAAGTACATAACATACTGAGACTGAATACTGAAATATGAATGTAAACCTGGTCAAATGCACTAAAGTCTCACTATGGGAGCTACTAAAAACCGACATAACCACCACGCAAGCTAACTGTGGTGTCCAATGTATACACCCCATCGAAGGGCCCGATATACCTTGCAAGGGGTACAAAGGCATGACTAGCTTAATTACAAAAACTGATACCCAAAGAGGGGACTTGACCTACAGGAGCACATAATTCTGGGACTATGAAGGTAAACAGAAACCCTAGTCCACTCGGTGCTAAGCCTACACCCAACTAAATATCTATATGATACATTATGACTGAAATACTAAATAGCTTAAAATACTGACATGAAAATCTGAGAATGTAAAATTATATGCTAATTAATTTGACATTCAAAAACTAAAGCATGTATATGTGTTTAACTAACCTAGCATGTGTAATTCATGAACTAAAAGAATCTACACAACTAGGGTTCTGAGTTTCATGCAAAAAATTGAGAAACGATTCCATGAAAACATGATAATCTAATAAGGAATACTTTAACAGCTAAATCACAACTAATATCTAAGGGTTTAGAAACCCTAAGTCTAAGCAAGAAATAGGGATCAAGAACTTGACTGAATTTTAGGGATCTAGTGGAAGAAAGGAGACCATTAGTTAAATCCCACACACCCGATGACAAAAGCTACGAAGAAATCCTTCGAATTTCGGGGTTGAACCTTGAAGAACACTTTTTCTTTGTCTTGGGAGGTTTGGTATACTTTTCCTCTCCTCTTTGCTCAAAGTTTGGATGATTTTTGGAGAATGGGGGTTCTGGTAAGTCTGACTAAGTTATTAGGCTTCGACTGAGTAAAATCACGTAGTTTAGGAGTTAAATGACATAGTTTACTGTCCCCAACGCATAGGAATAAGAGCTAAATGACCCGAACTTAAAAGGTGATGAAGGCCATCCACGGAGACACCCACAGACCGTCGATTGACCTACCAACCATTTGTAGGGGTCCTCGATCAAGCTCTGCCTGATAGGGCTTCACTAAAACGAGAATAAATTTATACTCCAGATGGTATTTTAGCAAACTCAGTAGTGTTGGAAAGAGGATTCAATTATCTTTCATTTTATAGGTCATGGACCACCTAATTCATACTATGCTAAAAGATATGGCCTATTGAAGTTGACCCAACAACCAATTCCCTCCAATTGGCTACTGAACCTCACCTACGATCGTAGGTCAAACCACAGACCATATTGGTCGACCGTGGTGGGGTCAGAGGCTATAAATATTTGGTGCCCAATGATGGACCCCACCGATGGATCGTGTGTCAGACCGTGGACTATCGGTGGCTTTTGTGGTTCTTGCACCAAGTCTGGAAAGTTGCATTTTTTTTCTATTTTCTCAAATCTGAGGTGTTATAATATCTCCCCCTTGGGAACATTTGTCCTCAAATAAAGTCTAAAAAAGCTGAGTACGGAAGAAAGGAGCTCTAATCCCTACCACTGTAATGACCGGGTTCCATCGTTATAGAAAATCCAACGGGAAAATTTTTTAGGTTGGAAAACTTTTTCGTAATAACTTCTATTTCCCTACCTAGTCTAGATTTGCATGAAATTAGAGTCATTAAGGTGTAGGGATATATGGTAACAATCGCGTGAATTAATTATGATGTTGATTACATGAGTAGATAGATAAGTTGATAAGGAAGCCGTACGACTTTACATAGTAGAATTTGGGCAAATAGAACACCCAAAATTGAACCTAGCGTGAAAGGTATTTCTGAGTGTCGTTGGTTGAAGGTGTGTTGTGAAATGGGGGTATTGGAATTATTAAAATAGCTCATTGTTTCATGCAGGCCACTTTGGTGGTGGTTTCTATCGTCAGGACAGGGCCGCTACAATGGGGTGATGATTGCTGTGGTGGGCCAGATGCAACTTAAAGTCATAAATAAACGCCAAAAATGTTTTACTTTACAATTTTTGAATTTGAGAGCTAAGGAACGAACCAAGGTCTTCACTTGATAATTTTCCACCATTCTTGAGGCTAAAGGTAAGATTTTAACTCCCCGAATCTGTTTTTCGATCTGTAGAATGTAATCTAATGGGTAATTATTAATGGGAGAGGGTTTTGATCTAAAAACTATGGTGGAAAAATCCCTAATTTGGATACTTGGGATCCTAGATTTGATTTAGGGTTCATATAATTGTTAGTAATTCGGGTAGTTAGTGATTGTTTATTGATTCCCATGATATTATGATTGTTTGTAGATCAAGAACATGCAGAACGAATACGGAAAAGGCAGGATCAAGTTTCTTAGGATTTCAAGCTTGTTTCAAGGTAGGTAATGGTAGTGATAGTATGATTGTGTGATGTATGTTTGTTGTTGCTTCATTCTGATACCTGTATGTATGCGAATGTTGCATTATTGATCATGTTAATTGTAAATGAGGATATATGAATGATGAATGCCATGAATCATGACTTGATTGTATGATTATGAGAATGTACTTTGTGATTGTGGCTTGTTGTATGGATTAGGTGTTGCATTTCGACACACTAACTTTGATCGATTGCAACGTTTTGACATAATTATGGGATCAATTACAACGTTCCGGCATAATCATCAGATCAGGTACCATGTTCTAGTATGCTAATAGTTTGGGTTTGGGTTCTACGAGAGGACAAATAGTTTGATATAATTATGTATCTTGTGAAATGAGATACAGTATCTTGTTCATAAATGTTGAAATTATTGTATATGCTCGATATATGCATATGATTATATTGTTGTATTGACTTATATATGTTGCACTTAGTGGGATAGCCGTGTGATCCTACCAGTACACTATGGTTGTGTACTGAAACTGAACTTGCTCTTTCTTTGTTGAGTATAGTGCATCTTCAGGCGGTTATTGCCAAACCTCGTTTAGAAGATCAGTGATCGTCGATCAAATTCAAGAGTGAGCTAGTTCTTCTAGGCTGCCATGAGTTCTCTTTCCGTCTATGTCCACATTTTGGACTTAGACTTTCTAGTTAGTTATTAGTTTTTTAGATTGGGGTTGTAAACCTTCTTTTTAGACTTATGGATCTTGTTAGATGTTTTGGTACATTAACTTTCAGGTTCTAGGCACATTTTCCGCATTGTTAAGTTGTTACATTATTTGGAAGTTTATAGGAGCTTAAATTTTAAGATATTTAACTTTCTTTCATAACTTAAATGCTTCAGCTTTTGCCTTAGTTTCTTGGTTTGGGTTGTAATAGTGGTTCTCCCACTAGAGTGTTATTGTGGGTGCCAGTCATGACGATTTGGGTCGTGACAAAGTTGGTATCAGAGCCTAGGCTCGTTGATCTCGATGTACCAAAACGAGTCTTGTAGAGTCTTGCGGAGCAGTATGGGGACGCCTTTACTTTTCTTCGAGAGGCTATAGGACTATAAGAAATCTCTCTATTTTCTTTTGTCTCCTTTCGTACTATGACTTGATTCCAATTGGTATCTGGCAATTCAAATTGGTATCTAATCTCCTTCATTCTTCTGTCCGTATTTATTTAACACTAGATACTACGGCATTAGGCCTGTAGCTCTCGTCAATGCTCTAGCTGTAAAATCTGCTGCGAAAGGTCGCGATCGAGGCAGGGTAGAGGAAGAGCTAGGGTAGAGGCCGAGGAAGAGTGGCGCCTACTAGAGATGGGGTACCAGTCAAAAATGTTCCCCAAAATAAGTCCCCTCCCGTGCATCGTGAAGAGACAGAGTAGAATGTTGAGGTTGAAAATGTTGAGGAAGTTGGACTAGAGGAAGAGATGCAGACTAAGAATATCGGTGTTCCTCCCATAGACTTAGTGTTAGCTCAACAGATCATGTCATTCTTGAAAGGGTTGGTTGGTTATGGCGTACTTCCTTCTACTCAAGCAGCTCAAGCTCCCGCCAATCCTCCTATTGCTATCATTGTTCCCAAGGTGCAAGGGAATGTAGGTAATGATGCTTTCATCTGTCCTTTGTTGGGTTCTGTCATGACTGGTAATGAGCATGAAAAGTTGACTAAGTTTTTGAAGCTAAAGCCTCTGGTGCTTCTTGGTTCTGAGAGTGAGGATGCTTATGAGTTTATCTTAGACTGCTATGAGAGGCTTCATAAGTTGTGAATTATCTATCAGCATAGGGTTGACTTCGTGCCTTTTCAACTTCAAGGTGAGGCTAAGATGTGGTGGAGAGCTTATATGGAATTCAAATCATCCGTTTTATCTCCACTTACTTTGACTCAGTTTCATGCCCTGTTCTTAGAGAAATATATGCCTAGGACTTTGAGGGATCGAAATAAGGATGAGTTCATGGCTTTGGAGCAAAGTGGTATGCCTGTGGCTGCTTATAAGGTCAAGTTCCATGCTTTGTCTAGATATTCTACTCAATTAGTGTCTACTGAGGAGGAGAGAATCCGGTTATTTATTAGGGTACTAAACTCTGATTTGCATGTATTATCTGTTCATATGACCTCTGCAGGGAGGAATATTAATGAGGTAATTGACTAATTGACTTTGTTAAGAAAGTGAAGGGGGTGAGGCGAGACGGTCAGGCTAAGGCATTGGCTAAAAGGGCAAAGAACTCGGGTAACTTCCAAGGGGTCAGGGAGGCCAACGATTGCAGCCAAGCCAATTCAGTTCGACATGCCCACCTCTATAGGTAATTACTCAGGAACTCAATCTCATAATTTGATTCAGGATAGCCAGGTATTCGAGCCTTCAACGGACGGCAAACCATCTTTTGATTGTACTTGCTACAATTGTAGAGAACCTAGGTATATGGGGAGAGACTGTCCCCACCCACATGTGTTGGATTACATGCAGCAACAAACTAGAGTAGTGGTACTAGTAGGGAATGGTAATAATGGTTAAGGGCAACCACAAGGTGGGTGAGGAGGTAATCAACGAGGTCGTGGGGGTAGATAAAATGGCAACACAAGAAGAGGTACCACACAGCAAGGCAGAGAGGTCGCCCGCCATGATGATAGGGTTCATTGTTACGCCTTTTTGGGCAAGAATGAGGCAGAGACGTCTGATGCAGTGATCACATGTACTATTCTTGTCTGTGACTGGATGGCTAATGTATTGTTTGATCCAGATTCCACTTAATCTTATGTATCCGTGCAATTTACCGTAGAATTTGCTATAATTTGTGATATACTTGATGCCCCACCCATGTTTCTACCCCAGTTGGGAAGTTTGTCATAGTCACTCATGTTTATTGTGCTTGTCCTATTTTGTTTAAAGGTTTTCATACTTGGGTTGATTTTATGATTTTGGATATGAATGATTTTGATATAATCTTAGGCATGACTTGGTTGTCCCCCTATTATGCTATTCTTAATTGTAATACGAAGTCTGTAACTCTAGAAATTCCAGGAGGGAAAAGTTAGAGTGGAAAGGGGGGTACAAACCTAAGAAGCTAAGATCATATCATCCATTCGGGCTAGTAAACTGGTAAAGCAAAGTTCTTCGGGTTATTTGGCTCATATTCGGGATGTCGAGGTTGAGACTCTATCTATTGATTCCATTCCTGTGGTGTCAGAATTTAGAGAAGTATTTCCTAATGGCTTGCTGGGTATGCCTCAGGATAGAGATATAGAATTCTGCATTGATTTAGAACCTGGTACCCGCCCCATTTCAATCCCTTCATATCGCATGGCTTCGACAGAATTAAAAGAACTTAAGTCTTAAATCCCAGAGCTTCTTGATAAGGGATTTATTCGTCCTAGTGCTTCCCCATGGGGTACTCTAGTTTTGTTTAGTAAGAAAAATAATGGTAGTATGAGGATGTGTATAGATTACCGGTAATTGAATAGGGTTACTATTTGAAACAAGTATCCTTTGCCTTAAATAGATGATCTTTTTGACCAATTGCAAGGTTCTTCGGTTTTCTCCAAGATTGATCAAAGGTCTGGCTACCATCAGTCAAAAATTAGGCTTGCGAATGTGCCCAAGATGGAATTAGAAACCCCTATAGGCACTACGAGTTTCTAGTTATGTCCTTTGGGTTGACTATATGACTGCAACTCTTTTGAGTTTAATGAATGGGGTGTTCAAGACATTTCTTTATTTATTCGTGATAGTCTTTACTGTTGATATTTTGGTCTATTCGAAAAGTGAGGAAGAGCATGTTGATCATCTTCATATTGTTCTGGGTGTTCTTGCGAAACAAAGGTGTATACTAAATTTTAGAAGTGTGAATTTTGGCTGACTTCGATTGCATTTTTAGGACATGTAGTTTCAAAAAAAGGGGTAATGGTACATCCTCAAAAGATTGAGGTGGTTAAGAATTATGTTCGGCCTAGCTCTGTGATGGAAGTTAGGAGTTTTGTAGGGATCGCTAGCTATTATTGTCAATTTGTGAAGAAATTTGGTTCTATTGCCACTCACTTGACATATTTGACCAAAGAGGAGATAGCATTTGAATGGACTAAAAAATGTGAGGAGAGCTTCCAAAAGCTCAAGACTCTCTTGACCACCATGCCTATTCTAGCATTGTTGGTTGAAGTTAAAGATTTTATTATTTATTGTGATGCTTCACATTCTTGCTTGGGTACTGTGTTGATGTAGGATAAGAATGTTATAGCTTATGCCTCACGTCATTTGAAGGTGTATGAGAGGAATTATCCAACACATGATTTCGAGTTGGCAGTGGTAGTAGTGTTTACTCTTAAGATCTGGTAGCATTACCTTTATGGTGTCAGGTGTGAAGTGTTTACTGATCATTGTAGTTTGCAGCATGTGTTCACTCAAAAGAATATGAATATAAGACAACGAAGGTGGATGGAGTTACTCAAAGATTATGATGTCACCATTTAATACCATCTGGGAAAGGCTAATGTAATGGCATACGGTTTGAGTCGAAAAACGGTCAGTATAGGTAGTTTAGCTTGCTTGAGTGTAACCAAACAACCTTTGGCTAGGAAATTTAGACCTTAGAGTCTAAGTTCATGCAATTTGGCATCTCAAAAAGTGGTGAGTGTTTGCTAGAATTGAAGTGAGGGCAACATTCATTGAAAAGATTAAGGCCAAACAATTTGAGGATGAAAATTTGAATTAACTTAAGAAGAAGACTTTGATTGGTAAGGCGCAAGAGACGACTCTTGATGCGGAAGGTGTGCTCAGTTTTAAAGAAAGAATTTGTGTTCATCAAGTTGATAACTTGATTCAGAAATTGTTGGCAGAATCTCATGGTTCACTATATTCTATTCATCCAGGTGTGACCAAGATGTACTAAGATTTAAAGCAAATTTTTTGGTGGCCGGGCATGAAGAAGTAGCGGAGTTTGTGGCTAAGTGTGAAAATTGTCAACAAGTGAAGTATGAACACTAAAGGCTTGAAGGTTTGCTTCAAAGAATGCCAATTATGGAATGGAAGTGGGAAAGGATAGACATGGATTTTGTGGTTGGTCTTCCCAAGACTTTGGGGAAGTTTGATTCTATTTGGGTAGTGGTTGATAGATTGACTAAGTGAGCCCATTTTATTTTGATAAGAATAGATTATAATGCTTAACAATTGGCTAAAGTTTATGTGAAAGAGATAGTAAGGTTGCATGCAATGAATCGTAAAATGATAGGTTAAACTGGAGCCTAAACGTGATGGTTAACTTCAAGGGTTAAGGGAAAGGGCTAAGGGTTTTGGATGAAGGCCATGGTTTGGGGACCAAGGTTGCCAAAAACAACTAGGCTTAGCCACTTCCTACCATGACCATAAGGGTCTTCACGACCTGTGGTGGCCACCACGAGTCGTGGTGCCACCTGTGGTTGGCATGGCAGTGTGCCCTTGTGAGGTGCCAAGCCAAGGCTTCCCTTCACGAGCCACTTCATGGCTCGTGGTTATGACCACATGCCATGTGAAGGCTCGTGGGGTTGCCTTAGCTTAGTGGGAGTTGTGCAAAGTTGAGGGAGCTACTATCCCAAAGACCACGGACACCACCACGAGCCATAGTGCCCTATAAGGTCTGTATAAGTGGTCGTGAAGATCACTTAGGCTTAATAGAGGCAAAGCTCTCAAGGCCTTGACACTGCCTCAAGACTACAACCATCACCACGACTGGTCTCGTGGACTTGCCTTAGGCCCTTGAAGGCTTGGAAAATTGGAAAGGTACATTTGTCAAGGGACCCCCACCAAGCGTGGTGCCCCTCACGACCCATCAAAGTGGGCGTGGTCCCTGACGGTGCTGCCTTACTTGAGGGTTTTTGTTTTGTGTAATTTCATTTTAATTAATTAATGTGTGGGGTTGTTTTTAATTGTTTTATATCACTAGTATATATAGTTTTAAGTCCTAAAACACTTCATAAACTCCTTATTTCTCCAAAACCCAAATCAAACCAAAAAAGTTCTTCCCTCTCAATATTTCTCTCTCTAGAAGTTCTTAAAGAAGAAGAAGAAGAAGAAGTGGGAGCTAGGGTTGTGGATTCAAGGTGTTTCTTCCTCAAATTTCATGGGGATTCAATATCAAGGTATGGTAGTCTTCATTCTTGATGTAGTTTCTTTCAAGGAGCCAATTTCAAAGTTGATTTCAAATCCCCAATGTTTCCCCAAAAAACCCTAGTTTTCAATCTTGGCATGGGTTCGATTCCAAACGATTTTCAAAGGGTTTATTGCATTGAATTATGAATAAGTTGTGGATTTAAAGATAAATTAAGATGATTTCTTCTTAAAACCCATGTTTTCCCCCAAATTCATAAGTAGTTAATTGAGATTGAGAATTGGTTGATTATGCAAGTATGTTGAATTGTTGATGTTTATATTGGATTAGTTATTGAATCATTTCAATTTTCTTATCTATAGTAGTATCTTGGATTTATGGGTTGATGTTGGTTCATTGCCTTGAAAGGCAATTTTATGAAGTATGTAGTATGATTGTGGTGTGAAGTATAGGTGTGTGGTCTCAATGAATGTATTATGGTCATGTTTATAATGAAATTGTGTTAGTATTTAAAGCTTATTAAAGATGATGATATATGTAAAAGGTTATTCTCACATACACACACACTTGAATGAAGAATGAATGAAGTTTTCTATGAATAAGTTAATAATGCTGGGTTGATTGAAAGACTATTCTCAATTGTACTCTAATGAATGATAATGAAATTTCGTGAAAGGACTTTCTCACAATTCGAGGATTCTTAGATGAAAGGTTATTCTCATCTTTGAATCTATGAGCTTTCCAATGAATGAATGATAGGTTTGGGATTAATGCCCTCACGTGAGTTGAGGCGGGGTATCTAGTAACAATCTCTTATCCCATAATGAACTAATGTAATGACTGTTAAGTATTCCGTGGGGAATAATGCAAAGCACCGAGTGGATAATGATTTGAGATGGAAGCTCTCACGTAAGTTTAGGCAGGGTTTCTAGTAGCAATCTCTTGAGATGGATGCCCTCATGTGAGTTAAGGCGGGGTGTCTAGTAGAAATCTCCCTATACCTTAAACTATGTGCCCACATAGGTCTAGCTAGTAGATCCACCTAAGCTAAAAATAATGGTCCTACCTTAGGCAAGTAGGAATCCCTTATTCGGTGAGGGTGACAATAGGATTCCATGAATTACTCACATGGTCTATGTCGGTTAAGGCTTCCACTGCAAAGAATGTTAATGAATTATGGCTTCTCAAGAATGCACTACTTTGTGTGGATGGTAGTATGGGATATCATCCATGCATTGCACAAGTAGGTTATGAGAGGGGTTGTGGTGTGTTCCTTTATAATGTTAAGTGTAGTGAATGTGCTCTTATGATGATGTGATGAGAATGTTGGTTTAATGTCTAATGAATAAAGGTGCTCTTAATGAATCTAATGAAGAATGCTGACTTATGTGCTTAATGAGATGATGCATGTTTTACTTGGATTGTATTATGAGTTACTTCCTTGTCATGACTTATTGAGAATGAATGTTCCTTGTCTAGGGTGACTCAAAAAGAGTACTTAGTGTGAGTAGTAGTATGGGATGCTACTTACACATTGCAAAAGTATGACTTTGTGTTGGCCTAGATGATGGTTCTTATGTGTTGATATGACTTATGAAAGGTTTACGTATCTTATGTATGAGTATTGTGTAAAGATGGAAAGGTTGAATGGTAAGTTCGCTTTTGGTGACCTTAAGGTGGTACTTTAGTGTGGATGGTGGTATGGGACGCTATCCATACATTGCACAAAGTTTATCTTGAGGGTTACTTGAGGTGAAGGCTTAATGTGAAGGTAATGGTGTATATGTTGATTATGTTCTAATGCATTTAAATGACTTGTATGTTGGTTATATGTGTATATTATGCCTCTTATGCTTGTGTTCATTAAGTTTTATCAAAATGGCATGTATCATGACTTTCAAATAAAATGTACGTTTTAAGCATGGCTTTTGCATGACTATCATACTCAGTACTTAATTGTGCTAACCCATATTTCTTAATGTTTACTACAAGTGTAGGTTCCGGCATTTGAGTTAATTCTCTCTAGTTGAAGCTTGGATTTAAGGTTCTCCAAGACTAAGTGGTATGTCCTCATAGATCAAGGACAAATACTTGATGTTTCCATTTCTTTTATGTAATAGACATTTTTTAGTCTTTTGATTGTAAAGGGTCGTGTCCCTACTTTAGTTTTCAAGATGTTGTTTTAGATGGCCATGTGAGACAATAGACTTTTGCTATTTTATATGATTTTAAAGAAAACTTTTAAATTTTTCACTATTTCTCTGCATCGAATGTTATGAATGCTAAGAGGCTTGTACGAGATCTCCTTGGGGTCAAGTACACCGTGTAACTTCCAGGGTATAGTCTCGGGTCATTACGTTGCATGGGGTGCCCTTCTCTATCATCTTAGACTATGGTACCCAATTTAGATTCAAGTTTTGGAGAAAACTACATGATAAATCGGGCATACAACTCAATTTTAGTACTGTTTTCCATCCTCAGATAGACTGGCAGTCAGAGAGGACTATTTAAGTGTTAGAAGACATGTTGAGGGCATGTGTGATTGATTTTGTAGGGCATTGGGATAAGTTCCTTCCTTTGTGTGAATTCTCCTATAATAATAGTTATCACTCCAGCATAGATATGACACAATTTGAGGCACTCTATGGGAGGGGATGTAGATCACCCATTGTATGGTTTGAGGCTGGAGATATGAAGCCATTGGGGGTTAATTTAGTGAAGGATGCTCAAGACAAGGTGAGAAGTATTCAAACTAAGCTTTTAGCAATCTAGAGTAGGTAGAAGAAGTATGTGGATCATAAGGTAAGAGACATGGTGTTTCAAACCGGTGTGAATGTTCTTCTTAAGGTATCACTCATGAAAGGGGTGATGCGATTTGGCAAGAAGAGCAAGCTAAGGCCGCAATACATTGGTCCCTTTGAGGTTCTTGAATGTGTAGGGCCGGTGGCTTATAGATTGGCTCTACCTTCTAATCTATTAGGTGTTCATCCGATATTTCATGTGTCCACGTTGAAGAGATATCAAGGTGACGGGGATTACATCATTAAGTTAGACTCAATCGTGTTAGACAAAGACCTTCAATATGAGGAGGAACCAGTTGCAATTCTTGATCGTGATGTGCGTAAGCTGAGGACCAAGGATATTAGGTCTATGAAAGTTTAATGGAAGCATCATCCAATTGAGGAAGTTACTTGGGAGACCGAAAGGGACATGCGAGACAAGTATCCCTAATTGTTGGTCGTTTTAGGTACTACTCCATTCCTTTTTTAGCTTATTTTTCCTGATTTGTCACTCGGGGACGAGTGATGGGTAAATTGGTATTTATTATAATGACCAGGTTCCATCGTTATAGAAAAGCCAATGGGGAAAAATTTTGGGTCAGAAAACTTTTTCGTAATAACTTCAATTTCCCTACCTAGTCCAGATTTGGATGAAATTAGAGCCATTAAGGTGTAGGGATATGTGGTAAAAATTGGGTAAATTAATTTTGCTCTTGATTACATGATTAGATAGATAAGTCGTTAAGGAATCTGTACGACTTTACAGAATTGAATTCGTGCAAATAGAACTCCCTGAATTGAACTTAGCATGAAAGGTATTTTCTGAGTGTCGTTGGTTAAAGGTGTTTTGTGAAATGGAGGTGTTGGAATTATTAAAATAGCTCATTATTTCATACAAGCTTCTTTGGCGGTGGTTTTTATCGCCAGGGCGGGGCCACTACAGCGGGGTGATGACTACTGTGGCAGGCCAGACGCGACTTAAAGTCATAAATATATCCCAAACATTTTATTCTACAATTTTTGAATTTGGGAGCTAAGGAATGAACCCGGGTCTTTTCTTGATAGTTTTCCACCATTCTTGAGGCTAAAAGCAAAATTTTAACTCCCGAAATCTGTTTTTCAATCCATAGAACATTATTTAATGGGTAATTATCAATGGGGGAGGGTTTTGATCTAGAAACTATGGTGGAAAAATCCCTAATTTGGATACTTGGGGCCATGGATTTGATCTAGGAATCATAGAGTTGTTGGTTATTCAGGTAATTAGTGACTATTTAATGATTCCTGTGTTATTATGATTGTTTGTAGACCAAGAAAAAGCGGAATGAATCCGAAAAGGGAAGTATCAAGTTTCTTAGGATTTCAAGCTTGTTTTAGGTGATGTTTCTGATTCTATGATCATGTGATATATGTTTGTTCTTGCTTCATTATAATACATGTATGTATGCAAATATTGCATTATTAATCACGTTAATAATATATGAGGATATATGAATGATGAATTCCATGAATCATGACTTGATTGTATGATTATGAGAATGTGCTTTGTTATGTGGCTTGTTGAATGGATCAGGTGTTCCGTTCTGACACACTAACTTGGATTGGTTGCCACATTTTGGCATATTTATGGGATCGATTTCCACGTTCCTGCATAATCATTGGATCGGGTACCACATTCTGGTATGCTAAAAGTTTAGGTTTGGGTTTGGGTTCCATGGGAGGACTAATGATTTGATATATTTATGTATCTTTAGAAACATGAAACTGTATCTTATTCGTAAATATTGATAGTATTATGTATTCTCCATATATGCATGTGATTATATTTTTGTATTGACTTATATATGTTGCACTTAGTGGGATAACTACGTGATCCTACCAGTACACTGTGGTAGTGTACTGATTCTGCACTTGCTCTTTCTTTGTTGAGTACAGGGCATCTTCAGGACGTTATTGAAAGACCGCATTTAGAAGATCAGTGATCGTTGATCGAATTCAAGGGTGAGCCACTTCTTCCAAGCTGCCATGAGTTCTCTTTCTGTCTATGTCCACATTTCGTACTTAGATATTCTAGTTAGTTATTAGTTCTTTAGTTTGGGGTTGTAACCCTTCTTATTAGACTTATGGATCTTGTTAGATATTTTGGTACATTGACTTTCAAGTTTTAGGCGTATTTTCCGCATTGTTTAGTTGTTAGATCTTTTGGAAGTTTATGGGAACTTTAGTTTTTAGCTATTTAACTTGCTTTCGTAACTTAAATGCATTAGTTTTTGGTTTAGTTTCTTTGTTTGGGTTGTAGTAGTGGTTCTCCCACCGAAGTGTTAGTGTGGGTGCCAATCACGACGGTCTGGGTCGTGACAATCTCTAAGTCCTAGAAACTGATATCTAACTGAACTGAGTTCCAAGAACATGCAAATATGCTGAAATACGAGTACAACTGAAGGAACAAGGTACTCAGATTGAATTTATGCATGAGTAAAATGATAGACTGGAGAGGAAACTACTATCTTAAGTTGAACAGAATCAGAAGGAAAAAGATAAGGACACTTGGCCTTCATGACGGCTTCTGCTTCCCAAGTAGCTCCCTCTACGGACTGAATCCTCCAAGTCATTAAAATCTCATCACCCCTTCATAGGTGATACTTTTAGGAAAAGCCAATCATCTATCTCAAACTCTAAGTTCATTCCCCTTACATTTGCATAGGACTTCTGTCTTAAGTCTATTTCTGATGAGCTGAACTTTTTCCATAGCATCATGAACCGAATCTGGCCCAATCAAGGTTGCTTCACCCACTCATCCACCTTAGGAAAACATAACAAGAGACCATTTCCAACCTTGGGAGAAAACCTTTGCTTTCTTTTGATGAACTGAACCTTCCAACTATAGCAGTATAGGATCACTATCTTGTTTTTCCTTAACTTCTGCTACCAATGAAGATTCTGATCTATTCTGAACTATCACACCACTATCTGACATGCCCTCAAGACCAACTCCTAAGCAAGCAAGCAGATGAATATCTTTTGCTATTTCCTACTTTTTTTTCCTCAACATGTGCTACACTACCCTTTAGAGATCATCTTTCTTGTCTTAAGGTAAGAGATAAATTTACCTACAGGCACTGAACTACTACCCTTCTATTCTAAGACTGGATCGATCGAAAAATGAAACAGAATGATCCAAGTTCTAAAATCGACTGAGGTGTAACATGAATGTAACCAATACATGTGTAGAATGATACCGAAATCTATCATTTCTAACTCTATAAGGTCTATTGAGATGACTTTCTGAGAGACTGTGACAAGGAAGTTTCTATATACCAGTCTAGATATAACTGGGTTATTATTGGAATAGAGGTTGCGAAGGGTTCTGAAAGAGTTTCATGACTGACATATAAGCCTACTACTATATGGGGATTTACAGAAGAAAGAGTAGCCCCTGGATCTAACAATGCAAAATCATCTAAAAAAAAGGACTCGAAACATACCAGTGACCACATCAAGAAAATCTTCCTAGTCCTGGAGAGCATAGAACCTGCCTTGGCACCGCCATATGTACCATATCATATACCCTGTTGAGTTGGGCAACCTTCTAGTGTTGTTGGAACTGTAGACTGAGCCCTATCGTTACCTCATTGCCTTTGTCTGGCAGCAGGGCAATTCTTCACCCTATGACCAAACTAACCACACCCAAAGCATCCTTCCTCGCCTGGAAGGCACTCGCCCGGATGGTTCTTACCACACTTTGGACAAGTTGGGTAGGTCTAATTTCATGAAACACTCCCTTGAGACTTAGAGACTGGTGGCCTACTATTGTGATCTTGTGAAAATTGTGAGTGATTTCCACCACCCAATTTCTGCTGAAAGTACTTATAGTTCCCTATTCTAGATTTCTTATTGTCCTTAGATATTTCCTGAAGATTATCTCCCTTAACCTGCTAAGCATGAATCATGAGGTAAGAGATATTCATATCCTCTAACAATATAGCACTTTTGCACTCTGTCTTCACTAAGTCGGATACCCTAAATACAATCTTACTCATTTTTGCCCTTGGATCGGAAACCATATGTGGAACATACCTAGAGAGTTGGGTGAACTTCAGTCCGTACTCTTGGACTGACATGGAAACTTGCCTCAAATTCATAAACTCTTGTGCCTTAGACTACCTCAAATCTCTTAGGAAGAACCTATCCAAAAAATCTCCAATAAAACACTCCCAAGTCACATGAGCTGCATCCACACTCCTGTTTTCTTTCCACCGAGTGAACCAAATGTGAGCTACAACCTTAAGTTAGTAGGATGCCAAATCTACCCTATCATTACCAGTTACTTACATCACTCTAAATATTTTCTTAATCTTATCAACTGGTCCACCATTACTATTAGTAGAAACTGAAACTTGCAGATTGTTCTGATTAATCATACTCTCAGCCAAAAGCTGAATTGCATTCCGAAATTCTACATTTAAAACCTCATGGTCTAGGACTGGATGAACTGTGTTAGGGTTGTGTGCATTAGTATTCCTTGGGTAAGCTCTACGAGGAGGCATGATCTAAAACACATAGCAGTGGATTAGAAATGAGAAGTTGGATCATACCTTATGCACGATAAGAGTAGAAAAGAAAGTGAAGCTTTCCTAAAACACTTTATAGCCTCCCTCTTATTAGATGTGGTGCACTTCACATCCATGAAAAGGACACTACTTAGTGCGGTTTTCAGACATCCTAGAACTATTAAACCAAATGCTCTCATACCATGTTTTTCATGCCCTAAGGCTACCTCCTTAACGTAAACACGGAACCTAGGATCACGAGTGACCCTAAGCTAATTGTGAGCTGGCATATAATAAGCAAACTGAACATATCTATAAAAAAATGAACTAATGCAAAAGCTAAGTCATGAGATAACTAAATGTTAGGGAATACCCAATAATGGTCTGAATATAAAAATATACTAAGAGTTTGGAGATACTAAAAAATTACTCAAAAACTAAAGTTGAATCTAACTATGTCTGAAAATGCCTCTAATTGACTAGAGTTGTAAGGACATGTCCCCAACTAACTCTAGCAAAACTTAAACTGAAATGAAAGACTGAATATAAAAATATGTCTATTTTCTTTGAAGTATAAGGACTTACCACTGATACAACTTAGTGTGGATCGTGAAATAATTTACACGTGATCTGAATGCGGAGGTCCTAAAGATACAGCAGGAAAAGATGTAGCACAGAGTATGCATCAATACTTGGAAAGTACTAAGAATGCAGGCTAGGATAAAGCTAAACAAAGATATAAACTGAACAAAGCATATTGAACAATAATAGAATGTGAACATGATGAAGATATTGAAATATATAGAAATGAACTAAACTGAATACAATGACCAAGTACATAATATGTTGAGACTGAATACTGAAATAAAACTAAAAACTTGGCCAAATGCACTAGAGTGTGACTATGGAAGCTACAAATAACTGACATAACTACCACGTGAGCTCAATGTGGTGTTCGATGCATACACCCCATCGAAGGGCCCGATATACCTTTCCAAGGGTATAAAGGCATGACTGGCATGATCACTAAAATTGATGTCAATAAAGGGGACCTAACCTAAGGGGCACGTACTTCTGGGACTATGAGGGTATGCTGAAACCCTAGTCGACTTGATGCTAGGCCTATTCCCAACTCTATATGTATAT
Source organism: Solanum bulbocastanum (assembly GCA_037074985.1). Taxonomy (NCBI): domain Eukaryota; kingdom Viridiplantae; phylum Streptophyta; class Magnoliopsida; order Solanales; family Solanaceae; genus Solanum; species Solanum bulbocastanum. Next base: position 31,462,088 of record CM073599.1, on the reverse strand, counting down.
GATAAATTATTACTGAAATATAGAATAGCTCAAAATAATGAAAAGCATATCTGAGAATGTAACAATTATATATTGTTTAATGTGATATTCCAAAATTGAAGCATGTATACATGTTTAACTAACCTAACATATGTAATTCATGAACTAAAAGAATCTACACAACTAGGGCTCTGAGTTGCATGCAAAGAACTAAGTAACGATTCCACGAAAACATGCTAATCTAATTAGGAATACTTTAACGACTAAATCAGAACTAATATCTAAGGTTTTAGAAACCCTACATCTAAGAAAGATATAGAAATCAAGAATATGACTAAATTCTAGGGGCCTAGTGGATGAATGAACCCACTAGTGAAATCCCATATACCTAGTGACGAAATCTACGGAGAAATCCTTTGGAATTTGGGGTTGAACCTTAAAGAACACTGTTTCTTGTTCTTAGGAGGTTTGGTTGAATTTTCCTCTTCTTTTTGTCCATGTTTGGATGATTTTTTGAGAATAAGGGTTCTGGGTAAGTCTAACTAAGTTATTAGTCTTAGACTAAGTAAAATGAGGTAGTTTTAGCATTAAATGATGTAGTTTAAGGGACCCAACGCATAGGAAAATGACCTAAATGACTCTAACTTAAAAGCTGACATAGGCTATCCACGGAGGGACTTACGGACCGTCGGTTGACCTACCAACCGTTAGTAGGGGTTGTCGGTCAAGCTCTGCCCAACAAGGCATCACTAAAATGAGCATAACTTTTTACTCCAAAATTGTATTTTTACAAACTCAGTGGCGTTAGAAAGAGAATTAACTTATCTTTCGTTTGATGGGTCATGGACCACCTAATTCTTTTTGTGCTAAATGATATGGCCGAGTGAACTTGACCCAACAACTAATTCCCTCCAATTTGCTGCTGACCCTCACCTATGGTCAAACCCACGATCCGTAGGTCCTACCACGAAACATCCTGGTCGGCCGTGGATGGGGTCATAGACCATAAATATTTGGTGCATAACGACGGACCCCACCGACAGAATGTGTGTCAGACCACTAACTATTTGTGTCTTTCGTGGTTCTTGCAATAGGTCTAGAAAGCTACATTTTTTACTATTTTCTCAAATTTGAGGTGTTACAGGGACGCTTCCTTTGGTCGTCAATGGAAGGTTATATTTCTTTCCCAATTTATGCATTTAAGTTGTACATGTACACACACACACACACACACACACACACACACACACACACACATATATATATATATATATATATATATATACACATAAATTTTTTGACACATGCATTGTACTTGATTATCGATTCAAAAAATTTATTGCAGCTCAATATCATCATCATCACTCTTGTAACCATTGATATTTTTTTATAATAGTGATGGCATCAAAATTTAGTGAGGTAGGATTAAATTCAAATTCGTTTGAGTTTAAGATTTGCAAATCCGTTGATTTCATTTCAACTTGACCGGAATTAATGATTTGTAAATTTGTTGATACCATTTCTACTTGTTGGCCATGATAGATTTATTAATTTTATGCCTATTGTGGAGTCTGTGGAAATTCTTAGACCATCTTGATCATGAACAACTTTGTTTTCCATCTTTGACTTGGGCTGCAAGAATTTAGATTTAATAGGGCACTTCATTTGGTCGTCAATGGAAACCAATATTTCTTTCTCAATTTATGTATATAAGTTTTTTTTTTTGTGTGTGTGTGTGTATGTGTGTGTGTGTATATATATATATATATATATATATACTAGATTTTCAACGCGTGCGTTGTAAATGATTATCGATTCAGAGAATTTGTTGCATGTCGATATCATCATCTTCACTCTTGTAACCATAGTCATTTTTTTAATAGCGATGACATAAGAATTAGTGAGGTAGGGTTAACTTCAAATTCATTGAAGTTCAATATTTGGAAATCCGTTGATTCCATTTAAACTTGGTAATAATTAACAATTTGTAAATTTGGTTGATTCCATTTCGACATCGTTGGCCTCGAATGATTTTTTAATTTTATGCATTTTGTGGTGTCTTCAAAAATTGTTAGACAATCTTGATAGTAAACAACTTGGGTTGCAAGAATTTAGATTTGATAGGGCTCTTCATTTTGGTCATCAATGGAAGCCTATATTTCGGTCTCATTATATATATATACTAGTATTCAAAACATATGTTATACATGATTACCAATTCAAATAATTTGTTGAAGGTCGATATCATCATCTTCGCTCTTGTTATGGTTGTCATTTATTCTAATAGCAATGACATTAGAATTTAGTGAGGTAGGATTAATTAAAAATTCACTGGACTTCAAGATTTATGTATCTATTGATTCAATTTCAACTTGATCAGAATTAACAATTTGGAAATTTCTTGTTCTAATTCGAATCGTTGGCCGCAAAAGATTTCTTAATATTATGCCTTTTGTGGAGTCTGCAGATATACTTAGACCATCTTGATAATGAACAACTTTTGTTTTCCATCTTTGACTTGGGCTGCAAGAATTTAGATTTGATAGGGCTTTTCATTTGGTCGTCAATGGAAGCCTATATTTCTTTCCTAGATTATGCATATAAGTTTTGTGTGTGTATATATATGCACGCACACACACACACACACTAGTTTTTGATCTTGATGATGAACAGCTTTTGTTTTCCATCTTTGACTTTGGTTGCAAGAATTTTGATTTGATAGGGCGCTTTAATCGGTTAGTGTCACGACCCGGGAGCACCCCCTAGTCGTAACCGGCATTCTTGACCTCGAAAAGGTCTTATACAAGCCTCATAGATCATTCATTGCACAAGATACTTAAAAATAAAGAAGTATTAAAAACTTTCTTTAAAATCAAAGACATTTTCATTAAATAGCAAGCGGAAAACTTTCTAGACTTTATACACTATGTCTCAAACCATCTAATACTTTGAATACAACATTGGAACTTAGCCCGTACAAAACTTTAACAAAACTAAAATACATAAAAAGGAAAAACCATGGGTTTGTCCTCGAAACTATGAGGACTCACCAAGTCTTTATCTTCAAGCACCTTAGAGACCTATCCTTCAAGCATAGAACACCAACATCTCCAAAGCCTACATTTTGGTACAAAGGGAAAAGAATAGGGTTAGCACATTAGATGTACTAAGTATGATGACCACGCAAAAACATGCTTGAAAAGGGACATTTGAGTTGAATGTCATGCTACTATGCCATTTTAATAAAACTTCATAAACATGATAATAGAGGCATAATAATCAACACAACCAACACACAAGTCCTTTATCACAATATAGACATGTTCAACACATATAGCCCATTTCCTTTACCCTCAGCCTTTCACCTCAAGAAATCCTTAGGCAACACCTTGTGCAATGTATGGATAGCGTCCCATACCACCACCCACACTAAGGTACCATCTTAAGACCACCAAAAGTGAACTTACCATTCATCATGCTTCACTTTACAAGTATTCATGCTCAACTAGTACCAATATGCAACACATAAGCACACTAGTCAAGTAAGTCATTTGACCAACCTAGGACCTCTAGCTAAAGTTACCCTAAGGCCCACCTAAGTAAGACATGAAGTGGCCGCCCATACAACCTCTTCATACCACACCTAGGTATTCCTCAAGGCTACAAAAGACAAAAACCTTTCTATTTCAACATAACATGCTAAGTATTCATTTCATCAATATAAGCTACTCATTCATCATTTCTTTTAGACAATAAGTCAACATTCTTCATTAGGTCATTTAGGACACATTCAAGCATTTAGAGGACTTCACACTTTAGTCATATAGACTTAGGGAACTCACTTTAGCACCTTCAAAGCCTACTCGTGCCATGTGTAGATAGCATCCTATACTACTACCTACACATTGTAGAGCCTATCCAATGACTAGAGTGCACATCCCACATGATGGGAATAGGCATTAACCGACATAGACCATGAGAGCTAGACATGGAATTTGGTGTTCTACCCCCACACCAAAAAGAGGAGTTCTACTTGCCTAAGGTAGAACTAGATGATATTATAGTGTTGGTGTAGACCACTAACTAATATTTCTCCTATGTCGGCACATAGTTTTGGGGTAGGAAAATGTTCATTGGAATTCTAGCCTATCATTGGGAGAGTTTCCATCTAACCCTATCCACTCGGTGCTTAACGTCCATTCCCATAAAGTATTTCATTCACATTCATTTTACTTGAGAGGGCTAGCAATACTAGGTCTACTGACCCAAAGTATATTACACAAGAAAGGGTCCTTTCACTAGGTCTTCCGATTCAAGGTACATTAAGGATAGCTCATGAATTTCTAAGATGGGTGCCTTCTACATTGGGTCTACCGATTCAAGGTCATTACTCATTCATTCATGAAAGGGAACCTATACTAGGTCTACCAGTTCAAGACATCAATCACAGTTCATGGAGGGGATACCACATTTGGTCTACCGGTCCTAAGATACATTCATCACATCACATTCAGTTACACAAAGAGGAGGATGCCCTAGGCCTACCAAATCAATGTGCAAGATTACATTACAATACTAGGAGGATCTTTCACATTAGATCAACCTCATACATGATCATTAAGAGAGAACATACTTTCCATCACAATACAATAATACTACATACAAGATCATCATTGAGATCATATAAACACCTTCACATTATACAACCATCTACACAATAAAAAGATAGCACTTCAATTAACCATATAATGCCTTCATGGACATAATCACAATACATTCAATATATATAACCACCTTCACCTTCCAAGTGGATCAATCCATACAAGAACAATTCTATTATAACATGAAGTTAGATAAACTTACCATTCTCCAAAGACATAATCACCATTACTCAATTCCACAACAATTCACCATAATTAGGTGCAGATTAAAATATAAATCAATAAGACAATTCAAGCTAAGCATAATTCAATCAACATTCAATCATGGTCATAAAACCCCCTTCATAAGCCAAATTTAGGAATTTAGAGAAATCATGGGTCCACAAAGTTTTTCATCTGAAAAACCAATTAAACATCAATATAAAGTTAATTTATAAATTGAAATCATTTGATGTAAGAACCCATGAGATTGAGTAAGAACTGTGGTTTTTCATAACTTTGAAAACTTTGGAAACTCTTTTGAAATTGACTCTAGGGTGAAGATTGCCTGAGATAAAGGATTAACATATTTTATACTTAAAGAACCCCACAAAATTGGAGTAGAAACACTTTGAAATCCCCAACCCTAGCTAGAACTTGACCTTGACCTTCAATGGAGTTCAAGAGAGAAAGTTTAGGAGAGAAGGGTTTTGTTTTTGAAGAATGAATTTTAAATGTTTTAATACACTTAAAATACCTAAAATCAACCGTCCATGCATTTAATTGGCCAAGGGTGGAATTTACCAAACCACCCTTTGCTTGGCCGAACACATGACAACAAAATAGGTGAGACTTACAAAACCCCCACCTACGGACTGTAGGTGGGGTAACGGGCCATCCTGTCACTCCGTCATTGGTGAATAAGACTTGTCCATGGGATATAAGGCTCCGTAGGCTATGTCTTGGCTTACGGAGTGGACTTACTAGCTGTAAGTTGACCTAGTGGCCATAAGTCATGGCCGTAGTTCACCACTTTTCGGCAGCTTGGGGTCTAAACTTAGGGTACTTCTCAAGGACCCTTAGGATGGTCCTTGGGGGTCTTAAACGGATTTTTAACCCCCTAAACATGCCCATATAAGAGTGAGAGTCACCTCCACATGATTTAGACCTCAAACAACAAACAAAACTCCAATGGCACCACACTAGAACACATTATTAAATCAAAAGACTAGTTTTCAAACGTCTTGGTCGTCACTTGACGTTTGACCTCAAAACTCTTTAAACAAAACTTTAAAAGCCAAAACTCATCATTTTAACAAGTTAACAACTTCCAAAACACATGCCAAGCTCTAGTTCATCCAATTTCATTTTTAGGGTCATTACAGTTAGGTAGAGTTCAAGATTAGCAAATACTTTGATTATATTTTAACGATCTATAAATATGTTGATTCCATTTTGACATCGTTCGCCGCAAAAGATATCTTAATTTTATGCCTTCTGCGGAGTCTGTGGAAATTATTAGACCATCTTGATGGCGAACAACTTTTATTTTCCATCTTTGACTTCGGCTCCAAGAATTTAGATTTGGTAGGGCGCTTCATTAGGTCCTCAATGTAAGCCTGTATTTCTTTCCCAGTTGATGCATATATACATAGTTGTCATGACCCAGGTGTACCTCCTAGATGTAATATGGCGTATAGAAACCCGAAGGACTACTACAAGCCACTTAGCTTTCATAACATAAGAAAAAGAACCATAAGAGTAAAACAACAATTTAAATCCAATAGCAATTTTATAGAAAAGCAGAATTCTAAATTCATGTCTTATCAATTTAATACAATAGGATGAACTTTGGCCTAGCCCATACATCATGTACAAAAAATTAAATACTAGAAAGAAACTAAAACAATGGAAACCATTCTCAAACCTTGAGTATGCTCGGGAACACTCAAATCCAAGCTCTAGCCACAATATTGGGAGCCATGTCTGTCGGACCCTACATTTGGGATAAATGTAGGAAAGAGTATGTGTTAGTAAAACAATGCACTAAGTATGATAGCTATGCATAACAACATTTAAAACATGCCAAGAAGGGATATTTCATTTCATGACATTCAATTGACCAAGTAAAATATGATATAAGAAGGTTAGAATACATAAGTCATAACATCATGGTCAATGCAAGTTAACATCATCATTTAAACCCTTGAACACATATTAGATACTTCTTGAAGTAACATAAGTTCAGTTGTAGTCTTCTTGTGGGAAAATTAGCCTTAACTGACATAGAGACCATTTGAGCTATAACATGATCACCTGGTGTCTCCCACATCGAAAAGGGTTGTTCTACTTGCCTAAGGTAGAACTATACTTCTAGCTTAAGTGGATCCAATATCTAATCAACCTTTTAGGGCACATATCTCAAGGGATAAGGAGATAGTTACTACAAACGTGACATCTACTAAAGGGAAAGCTTCCATCTTAAGAGATTTCTTCTAGAAACCCGTCCTCTACTAAAGAGAGTGCTTCCATCTTATATCAATATCCACTCAGTTCTAATAATAATTCCCACAGAATAGTCAATTCTTACTTATTCTTATCATTCATTGAAAGGTGTCCTTGGACAACCAAGCGAAGCTAGTTTCATTAGGATAGCTCTTACTCTTTGATTCAATTAGGTGAGAATAGCCTTTCAACCTAAGAATCCTTTTTAGGTGAGAAAACCTTTCACATTATGCTAATATGTGTTTATGAGAATAGCCTTTCATAGCACAACATAAAACATCATGATTTTGCACTTTACTCTCAAAGCACCCCTAAACATCTACATAGGTTTCATAAGAGTATGCATAAACTCATCCTTGTCCCTTTCAAGGTTCAAATCTTACTTTCAATAACCAAATCTAGAAATCGTAGATTAGATAGGGATTATATCATAAATTCATGTGTTTCTATCACTTAATGCTTTAGATAATTAAACTCCTCTTTCATAATCCACAACCCACATCATATGATCACAAATAGTAAAACATGGGGGTTTACACGTGTTCATGGTGGAAACATCATAAAACCATTGTAAATCATCAATTCATGCATATTAATACATAATTCAATCATTAATATCATTAATCAAAAGAACCCATGGTAATTGAAGAAAATCCTAGCTAATTTAGGGAATTCTACCTTTTGAACTGGAGGAATTTGGTGACCCCATGAATGGAATAGATTCATGGATGAAAACTACCATACCTCAAATCCAATTGCAATCTTCAATGGAGAAATTGAGACCTTATCTGGAAACCCTAGTTAAATCCTTGTTCTTTTTCTTCAAGTTTCTAGAAAGAGAATATTTGGGAGCGGATTTGATCTTCTTCTGGGTATTTGGAAGAATAAAGTAAATGGGGTGAATTTGGGGGTAAAAAGACTTATATAGGTGTCTTAGACTTAAGCAAAATAACATAGTATAGGAATTCATTAATTAGAAAAAGACCCAACTGTCCCTAAAAATAACTACCAACTGACCACCGATGCCCCTTGACTGATGGACCGTGGGTGGATCTATGGTCCGCCCTATCCCTCCATTAGTAGATACAGAGAGTTTTGCCTAGACCTATGGCCACCCATCGATCGGCTGTAGACTAACCTATGGTCTGTCGTGCACGACCGTTGATGCTTGTCAGAGACATGACATTTGGGCCTCGAACAATGGACCACGATCACAAATTGTGGTCTGACCTACCGCCCGTAGGTATGGCCTCAATTTTCTTGGAAGGGTGGCTAACCCACTGACCGATTTATGGTCCATGCTTCAACTCACATGCCGTGGTAGACCTCTGCGGCTAGCACCTGTAACTTCCCAAAATATGATCTTTTACCCTTTTTCGGTTACGGGGTGTTACAATATCTCCATCTTGGGATTATTCGTCCTCAAATGATATTTCTAGGGATATCTTAAACAAAAAAGACTCAAGACTAGAAGCGTAACATGCATGCAACTCCTCAAAATGCACATAATTGTGGAGGAAACATCAACTCCAAGCTAAATATACTCATTGCATTATAAAGAAGTAGGAACTATATCTAACAACCTAATATGCATGAAAATTTCAAATTTCTCATATTCAAGGAGGAACTACCTTCTCCAAGCTAAAAGCATGCTCAACACAATTTCATGGAGCCTTTATGCGATTCATTCTCAAAAAGAATATCTAATGCATGTTCAACAATTATCTCATGAAGTCTATAGGCATCTTATACTGAATACACAACAACATGAGGAAAATGAATCATATAAGCAATTTCTTCCAAAACTTAAGCTTTTTCATGAACATGCATAACATAAGAAAGTCATGGAAACACATCAATCACACATGACTCCCAAAACATAGAACAAACCAAGAGGAACTCATTACCTCAAGCTAGAGTAAGCGTAGAAGGAAAGAGATGAGGATATCGGGACATAATTTAGGCCTCGGCCTCTCAAGTAGCACCCTAAACTAAATGATTCTTCCATAACATCTTCACGGAAGAAACTTATTTATTTCTCAACTTCTTGACTTGCTAGTCTTCAAATCTCACCGGAAGCTCTTCATAAGCAAGATTCTGTTTAACTTCGAAACCCTTTAAGGAAACTATGGATGTTGGATCCCCAACACATTTCATCAACATAGAGACATGGTAAACCGGATGCACCGATGACAACTCATTGGGCAACTCAGGCTCATATGTAACGTTACTAACACGTCTAAAAATTTGGTATGGGCCTACAAAACAGGGACTAAGTTCCCTTTTTTCCCAAACCTTATTACACCCTTCATGGGTGAGATTTTCAAATAAACCCAATTATGAACCTCAAATTCAAGGTCCCTTATTCTAACATCGGCATAAGACTTTTGTTGTCTCTAAGCCGTTATCAACCGCTCTCAAATAAGTCGAATCTTCTCTATGGCCTTATGTACCAATTCGGGACCTATAAGAGCAGCTTCACCCACCTCAAACCATCCTATAATATATCTACACCTCCTACCATAAAGAGCTTCAAATGGAGCCATACAAATACTCGAGTGATAACTGTTATTATAAGCTAGCTCAAATAATGGCAAATGGTCATCCCAATTACCCTTAAAATCAAGTACACAATCCCTTAACATGTCCTGCAAAGTCTGAATACTACGCTCCTCTTGCCCATCGGTTCGGGGATGAAAAGTTGTTTTAAGCTGAACTTTTGTACCAAGACCCTTTTGGAATGACTTCCAAAATTGAAAAGTGAATTGGGTACCTCAATCGGAAATTAGAGACAAGGGCATTCTATGCAACCTTACTATCTCTTTCAAATACAACTTAGCATAATCTTCTGCCGAATAGGAAACCTTGATAGGAATGAAATGAGCTGATTATGTCATTCGATCCACTATTACCGAAATTGAGTCATGTTGTCTCCGTGTACGTGGAAACCCTAAAATAAAGTCCATATTCAAAACTTCCCACTTCCAAGTAGAAATACCAATGTCTTGGGAGAAACCTCTAAATTTCTAATGCTCAACCTTCACTTGTTGACAATAAGGACACTTAGCCACAAATCCCGCAATATTCTTCTTCATCCCATTCCACCAATAGATCTCCAACACTTCATCGTATATGTTAGTGGATCCCAGTAAATAGAATACTGAGAACTATAGGCTTCTTCCAAGATCTATTCACTCAAGTCATCAACATTTCAAACACACAAATGGCCGTGATATCTAAGTACCCTATCTCCCCTTTGGGAGAAAGCCTCAACAGACTTTTCGAGCACCGCTTCTTTCAATTCTACAAAAATTTGATCACGATCTTTCTTAGCCTTCACATCCGTCACAAAAGATGATTCGGACCCATTATGAACCATAACACTGCCCTTGGTGGAATCGACTAATTGAATACCTAATTGGGCCAATATATGAACATCTCAAAATAACTCTTTCTTTTCTTCATCTATATGAGACACTCTACCTATAGACAATCGGCTAAGAGCATCCTCTACCACATTAGCTTTACCTAGGTGATAAAGAGCACTCATTTCATAATCTTTCAATAATTCTAGCCACCTTCTTTAGTGAAGATTAAAATCCTTCTACCTAAACACATATTGCAAACTCTTATGATCGGTGAACACATCAACATGAACTGCATACAAATAATTCCTCCATATCTTTAAGGAAAAAACCACCGCCACTAATTCAAGGTCATGGGTAGGATAATTCTTCTCATGGATATTAAGTTTCCTTGAAGCATAGGAAATAACCTTACTATTCTAGATAAGCACATACCCCAACCCAACTCCAGAGACATGACAATATATCACAAAGCCATCCGTACCTTCCGGTAAGGTCAAAATGGGAGTGAAAGTAAGTCTATCTATAACACCCCATATCTGAAAAAGGGAATATAGTCAAACTACAGAAGTTGCAGGTACCAGCCACGAAGGCCAGCCATGGCCTGTGGGTTGATCCAAGCACCGTAGGTGGGCTCGTGGGTTCGCCACCAGTCTAGTTAAGGCCAAGAATGAAGGCCAGACCTAGGGACCGTAGGTCATACCACGATCTGTGGTTCAAGGCCTAGACTTCATCTCTTTAGCACCAATCGACGGTCCACTAGGATGGACTGTATGTCTAACCATGGTCTGTCGATTGGGGTCCGTATGTCAGCCCAAAATTCTCTGAAGTTACTAATGGACGTGTAGGATGAACCGTAGGTCCCTCCATGGTTTGTCGGTCCATCCACGGTCCATCGGTCGTGGGGCGTCAGTGGCAGCTGGTAGTTATTTTTAGGGGTAGTTGGATATTTTCCTAATTAATTAATCTCAATACTATGTCATTTTACCTAAGTCTAGGACTCTTATATAAGTTGTTTTACCCCTAAATTTACCCCATTTAATTCATTCTTCTAAATTCCCAAAAAAAAAACCAAATTACTCTCAAATATTCCTTCTCTATAACTTAAAGAAGAAGAAATAGATTCAACCTAGGGTTTCAAGATAAGGTTCGAATTTCTCCATTGAAGGATATAATTTGGATTCAATATATGGTAGTTTTCATCCATGAATCTCTGTCATTCATGGAGTCCCCAAATTCCTCTTTTCAAAATGTAGAATTCCCTAAATTAGCTACGGTTTTCTTCAATCACCACAAGTTCTTTTGATTATTGATCTTAATGATTGAATTATATTTTAATATGCATTAATTTATTATTTACAATGTTTTATTATGTCTCCCTTATGAATCCATGCATACCTCTATGTTTCTAAAAATTGTGATCATATGATGTTGGTTGTTGATTATGAAAGAGGAGTTTTATGATCTAAAACATGAAGTGATAGAATCACACATATTTATGATATAATTCCTATCTAATGCTTGAGTTCTAGATTTGGTGATTGAAATTAAGGTTTGAACCTTGAAAGGGCAAAGTATGAGTTTATGCATGATCTTATGAAAACTATGTAAATGTTTTAAGGGTACTCTAAGAGTGAAGTGCCAATCATGTTGTTGTTGTTGTGTTCTTGAAATGATATTCTCATAAACACTTACAACCATGATGTGAAAGGATTTCTCACATAGATAGGATTCTAAGGTTGAAAGGCTATTCTCACCTAATTGATTCAAGGAGTAAGAGTTATCCTAATGAAACTAGCTTGGCTTGGTTGTCCAAGGACACCTTTCCATGAATGATAAGAATAAGTAAGAATTGAATATTCTATGGGAATTATGCTTAGCACAAATTGAATATTGATGTGAGATGGAAGCTCTCCTTTTAGTGCAAGGCGGGTTTCTAGAAGCAATCTCTTGAGATGGAAGCTCTCCCGTTAGTAGAGGTCGGGTTTCCACTAACAATCTCCTTATCCCATAAGCTATGTGCCCTCATAGTATGATTAGCTAGTTGATCCACTTAAGCTAGAAGTTCATGGTTCTACCTTAGGCAAGAAGAACAACCCATTTTGGTGTGGGAGACACCGTGGGATCATGTTATAGCTCATACGGTTTCTATGTCCGTTAAGCCTAATTTTCCTACAAGACTAAAAGTGAACTAAGGTTACTCAAGGATTATCCCATATATGACTCTATGCCTTATGTCTTCTAACTCTCCTATATCATGTTTCCATTGGTCAATTGCATGTCACGAAATGAAATGTTCCTTCTTAGCATGTTTTAAATGTTTTTATGCATAGCTTATTTTACTAACACATACTCTTGCCTACATTTTCCCCAAATGTAGGGTCCAACAGTCAGGGTCACCAGTTTTGTGGCTAAATGTTGAGTTCAATATTTCCAAGCTTCGATGAGTCCTTATGCTTTGAGGACGGAGTTAATTATTTTAGTTTCTTTCTTATATTTTCATTTTTGGACATGATGTATGGGATAAGCCCAATTTCATTTTATTGTAATAGACGACTATGATGAGACAAAGTGTCTAGACTCCTGCTTTTATATAAAATTTGTTTTGACTTAGAATCTTGTTTTACTTTTATTGTTCCATTTTTTATGTTATGAATGCTAAGTAGCTTGTATGGAGTCCTTTGGGGTTCTATACGCCATGTTACATCTAGGGGGTACCCCATGGTTGTGAAACTATCTTTCAACACTTGTAAACTTTTCTCACAAGCTTCCGACCATATGAATTTAGCCTTCGATTCAAAGTCCTCAAAAGAGAAGCAATGGAGGAAAACCCCTCAACAAACCTTCTATAGTAACCAGCCGAACCCAAGAAGCTTCTAATATATGAAGGAGTTAGAGGTCTAGGCCAACTATTGACCACATATGTCTTAATAGGATCAACCTCAATACCCTTACTTGAAACAATATGACCGATAAAAGCTACGGACATTTAGCCAAAATTCACATTTTCTAAACTTGGTAAAAATTTGTTGGTCCTTAAGAATATGCAACACAATCCTCAAATGATCAATATGCTCATTCTCACTTCTCGAATAGATCAAAATATCATCAATAAACATGATTACGAACATATCAAGGTATTATCTAAACACCCTATTCATTAAATCCATTAACGTCACTGGAGCATTAGTCAACCCAAATGACATCACCAAAAACTCATTATGAGCATACCAAGTTTGAAAAGCCATTTTTGAGATATCACTATCCTTCACCCTCAATTGGTGGTAACCCGAATGAAGATTGATCTTAGAAAAATAATTGGCCCCTTGTAGTTGGTCAAACAAGTCATCTATCCTTAGAAGAGGATACTTATTCTTAATTGTCACCTTGTTCAACTGACGATAATCAATACACATACGAAAGGATCCATCTTTCTTCCTAACAAACAAAATTGGAGCACCCCATGGAGAGATGCTTGGTCGGATGAAATCCTTATCCAACAAATACTTCAATTGATCTTTGAAATCCTTAAGTTCCGTCGGAGCCTTTCTATAAGGAGGAATAAAAATAGGTTGCGTATCCGGGAGAATGTCAATACCGAAGTCTATTTCCCTTTTGGGAGGAATACCGGGTAACTAATCTGGGAACACTTCAAGAAACGCATTTACGATGGGGACCGACTCAAGAGTAGGGGTTTCATAATCTACATCCCTTACCCTAACAAGATGATAAATGCAACCTTTTAAAATCATCTTTCTAGCTTTTAAGAAAAGAGACAAACTGACCCTTAGGTACATAATTTTCCCCCTTCCACTCTAGGATAGGCTCATTTGGAAATTGAAATCTCACCACACGAGTCCTACAATCTATAGAAGAATAACAAGAATGCAACCAATAAATCCCAAGGATAACATCAAAATCTAACATATGAAACTCTACCAAGTCAACAAGAGTAATTCTATGGGATAAGGAAATGAGACACTTTCTATATACCCTCCTAGCCAAAATAGAATCACCAACAGGAGTAGAGACATAAAACGGATCTAATAACATTTCGGGAAGTACATTAAACCTCATAGCCATATATGGCATCACAAAAAACAAAGTAGCACAGAGATGAAGTAAAGCATAAACATTAAAGTGGAAAACTTTCAACATACCAATAACAACATAGAGAGAACCCTCTTGTTCGCCTCGAGTCTGAAGTGCATAGAAGCATTTTTACTTGGGAGCATTGGAACCCGAACCACTAGGAGTAGCTTTCTTTCCCTCTCTCCCCTTATCTGTAAGCATTGGGCAATCCCTCATTTTGTGACCACTCTTCCCACAACTAAGGCAACCATCCGTGCCGGATAGACACTTTCCATCATGTTTCTTCCCACACTAAGCATAAGTAGACCTAGCCAATGATGATCCACCAACATTCCCTCCTTGAGGCATAGGATTAGACACCCTATCCTTGTTAAACTTATGAGGAGCATTAGAGTAACGTTGATCCGACAACCTTTGTCGAAACATGGGACAACCATGTCCACTGGATCTAGCATGACAAAAATTACCATCACCAGTCTTAGCCCTTTTTACCTCTCTAGACTTTTCCTTGAGTTTATCCTGTTCAATTTTTTGTGCATACACCATGACAAGAGAGATGTTGATGTCACCAATGAGCATGGAGGTATGGCACACATGAACTACCATTTTGGACACATCCGCAACAACTTACTCATTCTTGCCCTAGAATCGGCAACCATTGTTGAAGCATAATTTGACAATTGTGTGAACTTTAGAGCATATTCCCTCACACTAACAATTGCTTGATGAAGGTTAATGAACTCAAGCACCTTTTCTTCCCTCATCTCAAGGGGAAATAACCTATCAAGAAAAGCAGATTTAAACATTTCCCACTCCACAAGACCCGATCCTACCGGTCTCGCTGCTTTCCATTGATTGTACCACACTTGAGCAACACCTTTCAATTAATAAGCAGCCAATTCCATCTTGTCCACAGGATTCAGTCACATGATAGCAAGTACCTTATTGACCTCATTAATAAACTCTTGAAGATCTTCCTCAACCTTGGAGCCATAAAAATCTAGAGGGTTCATCCTCGTAAAGTCCCTCACTTTTGATGCCGTCGTACCCACATTTGGGTTCACAGGGATTATCACCTCTCTATTGACTTGGGCTGTCACGGCCCAAGCCAACACTTCAAAAGTCGATCTAAAGTCCACATTTGCAACTTGTTCGACCAAAGCATCGATCGGAGCATGAGGAGGAACTTGGGGAGGAGCTTCTTTTTCCACATTCTCTTTCACATTCCTTCTAGTATAAGCCCTTTGAGTAGACATATCCTATAGAACATATGAGAAGGATTAGGAGAGAGACTTTATCGAGTTATACTCTATGGCATGACTTTAGTGTAATGAAGGAAGTGGAGTTTCCTAATCATGTTGTAGCCTCTCATTCATAAATGGAGCGCGCTTGACATTCATAAACAAGACTCTACTAGACATGGCTTATGAAATATCCTAGGACCATTCTAAACCTTGTGCTCTAATTACCAAGTTTCTCAGGACCTAGGGGTACGCCCTAGAAGTAACATGGCCTATAGAACCATGTAGGACTCCATACAAGCCACTTAGCTTTCATAATATAAGAAATAGAACCATAAGAATAAAACAACAATTTAAATCCAAAATCAATTTTATAGAAAAGCAGAAGTCTAAACTCATGTCTCATCATAGTCATCTAATACCATAGAATGAACTTGGGCCTAGCCCATACATCATGTCGCAAAAAGGAAATACAAGAAAAAAACTAAAATAATGGAATTTGTCCTCGAACCATGAGACTCACCAAGCTTGGGAACACTCAAATCCAAACTCTAGCCACAATATTGGGAACCTTGTCTGTTGGACCCTACAGTTCGGAAAAATTTAGGCAAGAGTATATGTTAGTAAAAAAAATATACTAACTATGATAGCTATGCATAACAATATTTAAAACATGCTAAAAAGGGATATTTCATTTCATGACATGCAATTGACCAAGTAAAACATGATATAAGAAGGTTAGAAATCATAAGTGATAACATCATGGTCAATACAACCTAACATCACCCTTTAAATCGTTGAACACATATGAGATACTTCTTGAAGTAACTTTAGTTCACTTTTAGTCCTATTGTGGGAAAATTAGCCTTAACTGACATAGAGACCATGTGAGCTACAACATGATCCCCAGATGTCTCCCACACCAAAAAGGGGTGTTCTGCTTGCCTAGGGTAGAGCCATGAACTTCTAGCTTAAGTGGATCCACTAGCTAATCAACCTATGAAGGCACATAGTTTAAGGGATAAAGTGATTTTTATTAGAAACCCTTCTGCTACTAATGGGAGAGCTTCTATCTCAAGAGATTGCTTCTAGAAACCTAGCCTCTACTAACGGGGGAGCTTCCATCTCACATCAATATCCACTTTGTGCTAAGCATAATTCCCTCGATATAGTCAATTATTACTTATTCTTACCATTCATTGAAAGGTGTCCTTGGACAATGAAGCCAAGCTAGTTTCATTAGGATAGCTCTTAATCATTGATTCAATTAGGTGAGAATAACCTTTAAACCTAAAAATCCTTCTTATGTGATAAAACCTTTCACATCACGCTAATATGTGTTTACGAGAATAGCCTTTCACAACACAAGATACAACATAATTATTTGGTACTTTACTCTCAAAGCACACTTAAACATCTACATAGATTTCATAAGAGCATGCATAAACTAGAAATTTTCCCTTTCAAGTGATTCTATCACTTCATGCTTTAGATCATAAAACTCCTTTTTCTTAATCAACAACCCACATCATATAATCACTATTTGGAGAACATGGAGGTTTACATGGGGTCATGAACAAAATATCGTAAAAGCATTGTAAATCATGAATTCATGCATATTAGAACATAATTCAATCATTAAGATCACTAATCAAAAGAAACTATGGTAATTGAAGAAAACCCTGGCAAAATTGGGGAATTCTACTATTTGAAATAGAGGAATTTGGGGACTCCATGAAATGAAGATATTCATGGGTGAAAAAAAGCATATCTCAAGTCCAATAAATTATCTTCAAAGGAGGAATTGAGACCTTAGCTTGAAACCATAGTTGAATCCTTATTCTTCTTCTTCATGTTTCTTGAGAGAGAATATTTGTGAGGAGATTTGATCTTCTTTTGGGGATTTGGAAGAATGATGTAAATGGCATGAATTTAGGGGTTGAAAGACTTCTATAGGGTTCCTATACTTAGGAAAACAACATAGTATAGGAATTAATTAATTAAGAAATGACCCAACTGCCCCTAGAAAAAATTGCCAGTTGACCATCGACGCCCCTCGATCGATGGACCATTGGTGGATCTACAGTCAGTCTAGCCCCTTCATTGGTAGATAAAATGATTTTTTCCCTAGACCTACGACCACCTATCGACGGGCCATGGACTGACCTATGGTTCGTCCTTCACGACCGCCGATGGTGGTCAAAGACATGATATTTGAGCCTTGAAATACAAATCGTGGTCCGACCTATGGTCTGTATGTTCGGCCATAGTTCTTGATTCAATTTTCTTAGCAAGGTGGCCAACCCAGGGACCTACCTACAATCCTTGGTTCAACCCACGGGCTGTGGTTGGCATCCGTCACAGGCACCTGCAACTTCCCAAAATCTGATCCTTTTCCCTTTTTCGGATACAGGGTGTTACAATATATATATGTGTGTGTGTGTGTGAAGAACAAATTTTGTTTTCCATCTTCGACTAGGGATACAAGAATTGAAATTTCATAGGGCTCTTCATTTAATCATCAATGGAAGCCTATATATATACATACTAGATTTTTGACACATGCGTTACATGTGATTACCGATTCAGAAAATTTGTTGCAGCTCGATATCATCTTCTTCGCTCTTGTAACCGTTGTCATTTTTGGTAATAGTGATGACATCAGAATCAATTGGGAACTCCAATTTCGTTGAATTTTTAACTTAATCAACTGTTGCAAATAACAGTGGGATATTTTAAGAAGAATAAGTTTAGAAAACCTAAAAAATTGTAGTTTAAACATGAGAACCCCTATATTTATATATATCAAACAATATTATGAATAAGTACTAATTAAGCCTTATTAGAAAAGTCACCACTCTTCGAAAAAGTCGGTTCTCATTGGAAAAGTCATAACTCTTTGAGAAAGTCACAACTCATCGTATCAGGCACATCTCTTTTGTAAAGTCACAACTCTTTGAAAAGATCACAATTCATTGGAAAAGTCACAACTCATCAGAAAAGTCACATTTCTTTAGTGTGAAAAGGTATGTACTTTTAATATAATATAATTCAATAAATAAATAAAATAAATTGAGTATTTTTAATTAGGGTATTATAGTAATTCAACATCCATGCTTGGTAGTTCATGTTTTTAAGATAGTATAGGTATAGATAGATGGATATTCATAGACAAATATAAAATATATAGATAGATAGATATAGATACAGAAGATATATTCTATCATTTTGATGATCTCACATCGCATAAAAACATTGACCACTTTTCGTGTGATAGAATAACAATAACCATGTTTATGGATCTTTTTCTCAAGAAAAGTGGATATATGGTGGATGACATTGATATGAAAATGATATCGTATGTCTAATTTAACCTCAAAATCTAACTTCAAATTTGAAGATTTCGAAACTATATATATAATGAGATAAATTGTAATGTTACCCACTGATTTGGACTATTAACGTCTCAATATGTCTAGGTCTGACAATTAAAATGTGTATAAGTTAATATATGGGCCTAACATCAAGTGAGACAAGAACTGGATTAAGTTTACTCTAATCATGACACAAAAAAAAATAATTATATTGTCTTGCATAATCCTCGGCAAATTTAAACTCAACTCATTTGGTGATGTAACAGAATTTCCCCATTAATAATCCCTATATCTTCTAGCTTATGGGGCAGCACTGACTAATAAGGGAAGTGATTTTGGTTTCTTGGGATAAAAGTTAAATGTGGTAGAAAGTGAAATGTTGCATTTGTGAAAAACTTAGTCACCAGAAGCTTCAAATGGGAGTTTCACGGACACTCCACTAATTTGCAAGCAAACACTAAAGGTTGTTTAGAAAAGAGCTGACAACAACACTATAAGAATCATAGATATAACACACATGAATTGGAATATATTCAAGGAGATTCATGTAAAGATAGATGTACTGATAAAGAAAATACAAAATGAGATACGAGTTAGAATAGAACAACTGAAGTGTAAAAAATGAGCTCATTGTCGTAGATAGGGGTTTTTATGGGTCGGTTATAGGTTTGATTGTTTTCAATTTTAGTCTAATTTTTCAGTCATTAATCATATATGAAAATAAAATCAAAACACAAGAAATGGAACATAAAAGAAAATTAATTAGCAAACAAGCACCCAGCAACGTCACTTGTGATAACATACATTTTCTTTTCAACGTGATTATTCGCTAACATGGGAGAAAATTAAATGAAAACTCGAAGAGCCAACAACTAAATAATGCCCCCAAATAGATTCCATTAAATCCCCCAATATAGCTCTTCTATCCCTTAAAATATTATTTACACCACCTTTTTTTCCATCCGACAACCTGCTAGTGTTATTTTTTGCTCTGGGCCTAGAACTATCGTAAATGCTATGCTGATACCCTCCATCGTACTTTTGAGACATTGGTGCCTCCGTTGTCGAAAAACTAGAGGATATATGTTCTTCACTCTAATGGAATCTTATTTGTCAATCCGATATTTAATAAATGATGGGTCGGTAGATAAGATTATGACACGTGCATGTCCATTTGTTTGAAGGGTATATATATGCTCATGTTTTTGGACGCAGGGGCAGCAATTTTCCAAAAATATAACGGAGGGTATCTGCATACCATTTACAATAGTTTGAGGGTATATTTGTATTTTTTCCCTCAATTTTTTTACCTATATAATTTTGTATACGTTCTTCACAATAACGATGATTGCAATTACTACCCTGCATCAACGTGTTTTGCAGCGGAAATGCATTTTCCCAAATTTCATAGAAAGTACATGAAGATTACCCTTTTTTAGTTGTACTATTCTCTAGGTTGAGTGAATCTGGAATAAAAGAATACTCAATTTCTACAAGAATTTTATCAACATGATAAGAGCTTGATTCCAAACTCTTACCTAAATGAAACTGAGATGAGTAGAAGAGAATTTGTTGTAGCTCGATATCATCATCTTTGCTCTTGTAACCATTGTCATTTTTGCTAATAGAGATGACATCAGAATTCAATAAGGTGGATTTCCTTCAAATTCGCTGGATTTCAAGATTTGCAATTGTAGACACGTAATTTTTGACCGAACTTAAAGTTCTACACCATTTTAGTGGTTAAATATTTCTTTTATATTTAAATGAAATATTTTAGTAAGTTTATTGTAAAAATATTTGAAAACCATAAAAAATAGAGTCATATTTTAAGTTATGCTTCGTTTGCAATTTATTCTAAATAGAAGAAAATGTACAAAGGTATATGTTTTGTTTTTATGTATATTTAATAAATAAACTGTTCCTTAATTATATTTTTTAATTAGCTATTTAACTTTTTAAAAATTTATATTAATTTGAAATAATTAGTTAATATTTTTAATTATTATATTTTATATTTATACCTACATATTACTGCACTAACCCCCCCCCCCCCCCACCCCAACTTTCTCACACCACAACATCCACTCCCCACATATACACCACTACACACACGTACAAAAAGGGAAAAGATAAACAAGAAAGGAATAATAGCAATCAGCTACATGCCCACTTCCTCGTAACATACACAATCCTACATATCCGACATATACACACAGACGATCAACAAAAGAAAAAAGCCAACTGTCCTAACCAACATACACAGACACGAAAGGAAAAATCAATAAACACACACAGAGCGTACAGAAAAGGAAGGAAAAAGAAAACAACAAGCAGAAAAAGGAAAAACACACACACTATTACTACTATACATACCACCAAACAACCTACCAGACTCTACACCAAACATTTCCAACACACGAATAATTAGGTAAAAAAAGGAATTCATTTTATTTTTAGTTTACTTTTCTTTTAAAAATTAATCAATACATTCACATATTTTCTTCATTTTTCATTGCTACTTTATCTAAGCACAATACATAGACCACCACAAAAAACCAACAAAAAACTTGTGGGTATTCTAATAGAGCATCAGTCAATATTTTACCATATTAAACTTTACCTTATCTCTTTAATTTATTTATGGAATTTGATGTAATTTTAAGACTAGTTTTCTTATAATTTGTTTTATTCATAACTTGATTGAAATGCATAATTTGTTAACTATTATATCTCTGTCTAATGAATGACGGTAGCCTTAATCGATGATTTTTTTATTAGTTTTTATTCGTTAGTTGTGACCTCTTAAAAATAAACGGTCATGACATTGTTTTTCTCTTGATTTAGATAATAATGATAAACTAGGGATTGCTAGGCACTACAAAATATTATTGTTGTTTTATGTTATCACAAAAATGAGATTTATTTTAACATTTCTTTATAGTTTCGTTGTATTAGAAAGTGTATGCTTAGTTTTGACATTAACTTTAAGAATAATAAAAAATAAAATATATGGAAATGATCCAAAATTTTATTCTAGAAGTTTACTATTTTACTTAATTTGCTTTTTCTTTATAAGAAATAAATATTTTCTTTCAATGTTAAAACGAACATTTAGGCACGTTAAAATTTTTTTTTTTTTCAATTAAGAATGTGCTTACACATCTTTTATTTTGAGACATTAAAATAAACTCAAGGATTCGATGACACACCTTGTCCAATAATATAATTAACTTTCATTAATTTAAAGTAGAGACTTGTAAAAAAAATAAGATTATTAAGTGTGATGGGAGGAAGACAATTATCTCTCTAGATATCAAGATAAGGGATGCGGTTTCGTATCTAGGTTGAGACAACAAAAATTCAACAATAAAAATGCGAGCAGAATTGTGTAGCCTATAAACATATATCCAAAAAATATTTTAAAAACAAGTATAAGTCAATAAAAGAGAATGTTCTTTTAACGACCTGATTTTTGTCGTTATAGAAAAGCCAATGGGGAAAGAATTGGGGCTATAAAAACTTTTTCGTAGTAACTTGAAATTTCCCAACCTAGTCCTAATTTGGACGAAATTAGAGTCATTAAGGTGTAGAGAAACCTGATAACAAATGAGACATCTACTAATGAATTTGATTACATGAGTGGATAGTTAAGACATTAAGGATCCCCTACGACTTTACAGAATTTAATTCGGGGTGAGTAGAACTCCCGAAATCGATCTTAGTGTAAATGGTATTTTCTGAGTGGGTTAGAGGTGTGTTGTGAAATAGGAATTTTGGAATTCTCAAAATCGCTCTCTGTTTAATTCCAGCCACTTTGGTGCTGGAATTCGCCACTCTGGCGGGGCCGTTACGGTGGAATGAGGGCCACTTTGGGGGGCTCGATGCTATTTAAGGTCGTTAATAAACCCCTAAACAATCCTATTATGCTTTTTTCGACTTTTAGAGCTAAAAAATGAACCCGAGGTCACTCCTACTCATTTTTCACCATTCTTGAGGCTAAAAGTAAGCTTTTCACTCCCCAATCCATTTTTCGATTCGTAGAACTTAATAGAATGGATAAATATTGATGGGGCAGGGTTTTGTTATAAATTCTACGGTGGAAACAATCCTTAATTAGGTATTAGAATCTTGGGTTGGGTCTAGGGTTATTAGGTTGTTATAATCCGAATAATTAGACCTTTGATTGTTGATCCTTGCATTAATTGAATGTATTTAGACCAGGAACAAGTGGGAAGAATCCAAAAGGGGAAGAGTCAAGTGCCTTAGGGGATTCAAGATTAGATTTAAGGTAGGTGATGGTTGTGATTTCATGATTGTGTGATATATGCTTTTCTTGCTTCATTATGATGCATGTATGTATGCAAATATTGCATTGTTGATCACACTAATTGTATGAGTATGAACAAATAATTGTATGCCATGAATCACTTCTTGATTGTATGATTATTGAGAATATACTTGTGATTGTGATTGTGGTATGTTGAATAGATCGGTTGCCGCATTCCGGCAAAGCTAACTGGGATCAGTTGTTACGTTTCGGCATAACTAACTAGAATCAGTTGCGATGTTCTGGCATAAATATGGGATCGGTTGCCACGTTTCGGTATGCTAAATTTTTGGGTGTGGGTTCCATGACAGGACTATTGAATTAGGTTCCGTAAGCGGACCATTGAATTGTGTTATGTATCTACTTGTGATGATATCATTGATATCTAATGACGATTCATATTAGAAGACAGTATATTGCTCTGAATTGATATAACTGTGATATGTGAGTATCATGAAGTTGTTCATTGTTCATATATGTTGATGATATTATAGATTTTCGATATGTGCATGCGATCATATTGTTGTATTGACTAATGTATGTTACACTTATTGGGATAGCCACGTGATCCTAGCAGTACACTGTGGTTATGTACGGATATTGAACTTGCTTGTTCTTTGTTGAGTACAGGGCATATTCAGACGACTATTCATAAACCTCAGCTAAGTGACTATTGAGCGTGATCAGATTCAAGGGTGAACCAATTCTTTCAGGCTACCATGAATATTTCTTGTTTATGTCTTCTCTTTTCGGACTTAAACTATTTGTTTAAGCTATTTTGTTTAGCTTCAAGGTTGTACCCCTTGTTCTTAGACTTGTCGTTAGTAGAGTTTTGGTACATTGACTTTCATGTTCTAAGGGTTAAATTTTCGTATTTGTTTGGTAAAGTTATTTTTTAAAAACATGGGGAGTTTATGGGAACTTTGTATTTCTTTAGTCATTTAAACCTGCTTTCGTATCTTTAAATGCCTTAGATTTTTAAAATTTGTTAGTTTGGGTTGTAGTAATGGTTCTCCTATCGGAGGGTTTATGTGGGTACCAATCACGACGGTCTGGGTCATGGAAAATTTGGTATCACTACTTAGCTTCATTGATCTCATTGTACCAAAATAAGTCTAGTAGAGTCTTGAAGAATGGTACGATGAAGTCTGTACTTTTCTTCGAGAGGCTATAGGGCTTTAGGAAAAAATCACTTCTTTCTACTCCTTCGTGCTATTATTTTAATCTAATTGGTATCTGGGTGATACAAATTGGTATCTTTCCTCCTTCACTCTATGGTCTGAGCTAGAGAAATAACAACAGGAAAACTATCACTAGCAAGAGAGGATCTGTATAGACTACCGATAATTGAATGGGGTCACCATTCAGAACAAACATCTATTGCCTCAGATAGATGACCTTTTTGACCAATTGCAAGGTGCATCGATTTTCTCTAAGATTGATTTAAGGTCTGTTTATGATCTAATTAAAGGTTGAGGTGGCAAAGAATTGGGTTCGACCAAGTTCTATGACTGAAATTAGCAGTTTTGTGGGGCTCGCTAGCTACTGTTGTCACTTGTGGTGTGAGTTGAGTCAAATTGGTATCTCAACGAAGTGAACTAAATGTCATGGTCACAACTGAGGGGCCACAAGCAAAGCAAATTGGAAACTGAAAAGTTTCCAATTGGTATCTGGCCTTAAGGGTGGTGTAAATGTATGGATGATCAGGAATGGTTATCCATGGAGCGAAATAATTAATTAAGAATTTGGACTTATATTGTAAATTGTATCTTGGAAACTTTGATTCTTTTGGTTGTTTGAATTAACTGCGAATGTGAAGTTGTAATTGCTTGAATATGATTAGGTGATTATGTGCACAATAAATGTGTTTCTGAACTTTGATATGTACAATATGTTGGCCTGGTCGTTACAGTTATGCAAGTTGTAAATACTTGAGTATCGTGAAATTTATTGTGAAAGGAAGATCTTAACTAAGGATCGTGTGAGAGTCTTGGGATATGTTTATGGTAGTGTTGAAATGATGAAAAGGGATTCTAAAGTGCGTACTTTGTTGGGTTGACTGGGGCTAGACAATGATTTTCCTAGCTAAAGAGTTTTGCTCTAAAAATGCATGTGTTATAGCTGAGAACCTTTGGGGGAAATTGAGAAAGAAAAGAACCTAGAAAAATTATTAGCAGAGATTCTGTTTCCATTATAGCCGCTGGGGTGGGATTTTTCCGCCAAGGCGAGTCCACAAGTGCGGGATTTCTCCCACCTGAGTGGGAAAGGGTGAGACAAAATCTCAGCCTAGTCTCCCATGTTTTCCCCTAGTCACAATTATGGACCCCAAATCGTACCCAAACTAACACCCATGATCTAATTCAATTTTCAACAAGCGAATATATGTTATAAGGTGTATTAAAATTGTGGTGAACCTGGGCATATGAGGAGGAAATCAGCGAAGTAATGGAGGCCGGGGAAATGGTAATGTAGGTAAAGGAGTAGTGCAACAAGACAAGGAGGTTGCCCATCAAGAGGACATGGCACAATTATATGTTTTTCTGGATAAGACCGAGTTTAAAGGTCTGATGCAATGGTCACAAGAGCAATTCTTGTCTGTGCCAGATGGCTATTGTTTTGTTTGATATGGGTTCTACTTATTTGTATGTGTCAGTTCAATTGCCTTGGGATTTGATGTGGTTTGGGATATACTTGATGCCCCCATCCATGTTTCTACCCCGATTGAAAAGTCATTCATAGTCACCCATGTGTATCGTGTTGTCCTGTTGTGGTTATGGATTTTCATATTTGGCTTGATTTAGTTATGCTAGATATTGCTGACTTGATATAATCTTAGGCATGACTTGGTTGTCCCCTTATTATACCGGGCTTAATTGTAATACTAAGTCAATAACTCTAGAGATCCTCGGTAGGGAAAAATTATTGTGGGAAGAGGTGTATAAGCCTAAGCTAGCTAATATTATATCCTCCATTCGAGCTATGAAACTGGTGGGAAGGATTTTGTGGAATAATTGGCTCATATTTGGGATGTTGAGGTCAAATTCCCCTCTATTGAGTCTATTATGGTGGTGTCAGAATTGATAGAGCTTAAAGTTCAAATCTAAGGGCTTCTTGATAAAGGTTTCATCTATCCTAGTGCTTCTTCGTGGGGTGCTCCTGTCTTGTTTTTTATGAAGAAGGAGGGTAATATAAGGACTGGTGATTTTATCTTAAGCCATAAGAAAGTGCATATAAAAATGGGGTTACTCCTTTGAATTTAATGAGTTTACCTGAGTTTGAGGTGTCATGTGGATGAAATGTTGGATTAATAGTGATAGTCAGGGTTAACTGATTGTAATGGTAATAAGAGTTTGCGATGAATTATGATGGGATGCAAGTAATTACGACTTACGAGTATCTAAGGTTGTGGTTTTCTAATATTTGGTGAGTAACCTGGTTGTATGGAAGGTTTTAAGAGATGGTGGGACACCGTTCGAGTAAAAATTAAAAAGCTAGAATCATAATGAAGAAAAATAGTGGGATGTAGTGCAACCTTTAGAGAGAGGCTAGAGCAAGAATAGTTTATTTTATTCTTAAGGCTAAAGAGTTATCTTTAAGGAGTAGATAACTTGGTTCAGAGATGCGTGATTTCATTTGGTTTGTTGTGGCTATGGTAATAGTGTCACAAGTGTGCTAGATTGGTTAAAAACTATCCAAAAAAAGTTGAGAAAGGAGTGTGCGGACATTAGCTTGAGTGTGATGGCAAGTGTTTGGTTTTGTTTTTGAGTCTAGTAATGAGTATGACTGAAATTTTAGCAAAATATATGGTAAGATCGATGGAGATGCGATCAATGATAAACGGAGATCCATGAATTCATAAAAATGTTCAAGGTACAAGCTAATATTGATAGAGAAAGGGATTGTGTTATATCGTGGAAATTACAATTCAGATTTTTCATTGTGAGTCTACATTCGTGGTGATGTATTTTGTCAAGGTATGAATCAGAAAGGTGAGAAATGATCAATTGTATCTGGTATTGAGCATTTGAAAGTACTTACACCTGGGTTAAGTCGTAAGTTTACTACTATTAATTGATAAAGTACCTAAGAAAGGTTTCATTTAAAAGTGTTAGCTTATAATAAGGTAAATGGATGGAGTGTTTATGATTGTTACTAGTATTGTGAGTATGATTCACTAGCTATGCTCTCGTGTGTTTTCACTTTTGTAGGTGGATCCCTATTGGTTGATTAGGGATACCAAATCCTGCGATGTTCTCTTGGTTGAGTGAGAAGATTTGGAAGATTTGGTTATTTTGAATGACATAATTGG
This sequence comes from Solanum bulbocastanum, assembly GCA_037074985.1. Classification (NCBI taxonomy): domain Eukaryota; kingdom Viridiplantae; phylum Streptophyta; class Magnoliopsida; order Solanales; family Solanaceae; genus Solanum; species Solanum bulbocastanum. The sequence goes on along the minus strand of CM073599.1, from coordinate 31,434,253 downwards.
TGTTGTCTTGGAACTGTTAAAGTATTTTAGTTGGTCTACATGTACCACCTTTCTTATGAGAATTTATAGAAGAGCTACCATGCGCATTTGTGGTTATCCGGCAATCTTAATTTTCCTCTAGTCATCAAGGTCATGTATCGATTATGTGTGGTTGAATGTGGGAATCATTAGGTCCAATTATATTGTTCTTAAGAGGTAATCTACAATTACTAAATCTATCATTTTGATAGTTTTGTTGAAGGGGTTGTATGCTTTGACATATCCCTCGATAAGTATATGATTTCTAAAGATCAAATTTGTTATAACTTAAAAAGAATTTATGTTGTGGGATGGAGATATTGTTAAGAATTATGATTGTTTGGGTACTATGAGTGTGTGTTGGTTGATTCAGGTTCACTTCTATTGACTAGGAATTTTATCATGCTTAAGTGCTAAAGGATTCATCCGGATGATTGTGTCAAAATCCTTGATAACATGTGGCATACGTGTGTACGATTAACTTTGGTGGTTGTTGAGAATTATTTTGTTGATTAGTTAAGTTTACATACATCAATATTTGTCACTCTAGTGTTGAGATGACTTCATTGAGGCATTGTAAGGGAGGATGTGTAGGTTTCAATTGGTTGGTTTGAGGTTGGAGATGTGAAAACCTTAGGTGGTAACGACCCTTACTTCGACGATTCAGATACTACTCTACCCTTACTTTAGCTAGTCTTTCCGAAGTTGATCACTCGGGGACGAGTGATGGGTAAATTGGTATCTATTGTAACGACCTAATTTCCGTTGTTATCGAAAAGCCAATGGGGAAAGAATTGGGGCCACATAAACATTTTCATAGTAAATTGGAATTTCCTAACCTAGTATTGATTTGGACAAAATCAGAGTCATTAAGGTGTAGGGAAATCTGGTAAAAAATGAGAGATCTATTAATGAATTTGATTACATGAGTGGATAATTAAGAAGTTAAGGATCCCGTATGACTTTACAAAATTGAATTCAGGTGAGTAGAACTCCTGAAATCGATCTTAGCGTATAAGGTATTTTCTGAGCATCATGGGTTAGAGGTGTGTTGTGAAATGAAGATTTTGGAATTCTCAAAATAGCTCTCTGTTACGTTCTAGCTGCTTTGGCGCTGGAATTTGCTGCTTTTCACTCCTCGAATCTGTTTTTCAATTCATAAAACATAATAGAATGGATAAATATTGATGGAGGAGGGTTTCGTTATAAATTTTATGGTGGAAACAGCCCTAAATTGGGTATTATAATTTAGGGTTTGGTCTAGGGTTATGGGGTTGTTATAATCCGAATAATTAGACCTTTGATTGTTGATCCTTGCATTAATTGTATGTCTTTAGACCACGAACAAGAGGGAAGAATCCAAAAGGGAAAGATTCAAGTGCCTTACGGGATTCAAGCTTGGAATCGAGGTAGGTGATAGTTGTGATTTCATGATTGTGTGATATATGCTTGATCTTGATTCATTATGATGCATGTATATATGCGAATGTTTCATTGTTGATCACAATAATTGTATGAGTATGAATGAATAATAGTATGCCATATATCACTTCTTGATTGTATGATTGTTGATAATATACTTGTGATTGTGATTGTGGTGTGTTGAATGGATCGGTTGCCACATTTCGACATAACTAACTAGGATCGGTTACCACATTCTGGCATAACTAATTGGGATCAGTTGCCACGTTTCAGCATAACTAACTAGGATCGGTTGCCATGTCTTGACATAAATATAGGATTGATTGTCACGTTTTGGCATAAATATTCTATCGGATACCATGTTCCGGCATGCTAACTGCTTCGGTATGGGTTCCATGAGAGGACTATTGAATTGGATTCCGTGAGAGGACTAATGAATTGTGTTATGTATTTATTTGTAATGAGTTCGTCCATATCTATTGACGTTTGATATTGGAAGACGGTATGTTGCTCTAAATTGATATAACTGTGATATAGGAGAATCGTGAGGTTGTTCATTATTTGTATATATTGATGATATTTTATAGGTTCGATATGTGCATGTGATTATATTGTTGTATTGACTAATGTATGTTACACTTATTGGGATAGCCGCGTGATCCTACCAGTACACTGTGGTTGTGTACTAATATTGCACTTGCTTGTTCTTTATTGAGTACAGAGCATCTTCAGGCGGCTGTTGGTAGACCTCAGCTAGGTGATTGTTGAGCATGATTAGATTCAAGGGTGAGCCAGTTCTTTCAAGTTGCCATGAATCTTTCTTGTTTAAGTCCACTCTTTTCGAATTTTGACTATTTGTTTAAGGTTGTTTGTTTAGCTTCGGGGTCGTACCCCTTTTTCTTATACTTGTCTTAGTAGAGTTTTGGTACATTGACTTTCAGGTTTTAGGGGTTGAATTTCCGCATTAGTTTGGTTAAGTTATTTGTTTAAAACTTTGGGAGTTTATGGGAACTCCATATTTCTTTGTTCATTTAAACCTGCTTCCGTAACTTTAAATGGCTTAGTTTTCATATAATTTGTTTGTTTGGGTTGTAGTGATGGATCCCCCACCGTACAGTTTGTGTGGGTGCCAATCATGACAGTCTGGGTCGTGACAATGTTAGAACTACAAACTCGAGGGATGCCTAATAGCTTCCCCTCGGTCAACTGCATTTTAATGACCGAGAAGATCATTTTTGGAAATTTTTGTAAAATTACCATTTTACCCCTTTCGATGGTTATCTAGAGTAATTTCTGATCAGTTGATAAAGTGTGTTTGGGTATTTTTGAACTATTCGATAACTCCAGTTATTTAATTGATAGATAATTATTTTATTATAATTAATTTTGTTTGTGACTAATGAGTCAAGTCCATAATTTATTTAATATCCTATAATATATTAAAATAAGTTAGTAGGATTTAATATTTATTTTATTATAACTTGGAGAACCAAGAGAAAAAAAAGTGTGCTAGAAACTTACCTTGGCGGATGACGGGAGAGGATAACACCGTACATCAGATTTAGGTAAACAAACACACGGCGCGTATTATTAAAATTTCTTTAGTTAATTATATGTATAAATATGTGTGTGTATTAGATAATATCCCATTATAAGTATTTTAAATGGGTTGGAAAAGGAATTTGTATGTTGCAGGTTGACCTAGCGTAGGTTTCTTTTTTTGGGATTTGGGAAGCCAAAGTATTAAGGGGCTAATGATTATCAATGATTAGGTCCAATGATTGGATGTGGCTAATGAATGAATTCTAAGTAAACAGTGGATAGATTGAAGTTTGCAATTTAATTTCTAGCGATCAACTTACTGGTTAGTAGTCGATTGTGATATTTCTTTCCCTTTCAAATTCTTCTTATAATTATCATATTATAATTCAAGTTTTGATATACTAAGAAAGGTAATTAAATATTAGATAGTTTGTATTATTTGAATACTATTAGATTTATGAAATTTGGAGAAATTAAGACTTGACCCTACGGCCTGAAATTTAGGAAATATGAGACTTGACATCTTAATTGGCATCAATATTAGAGACTTGATTATATATTTGGGTGGAATTTTGGGTCTAAGCTAGACATATAGTAATATGGGCCTTGTTAGTTTTGAAATCTTATTGTGATTAGTTATTTGAATAGATTGTATTGATTTGGAATCCCAATGAAAGGGACAGACTCCAGCCCCTAAGTGATTTTGATTATTTGAGGGAAGTAGATTTCTAATCCCTTGTTAAGTTTATTGAATCGTATATTGCCTTGTTGTATGTGTTGAGGAGTAATGGGACTTGGTGATGGACTGACTTGTCCATATTGAATTATTCTAATGATGAAAAAGGGTTATAAAAGTCAATGTTATTAATTCTTGGTATCTGATGTGTTGAGAATGGTTTGAAAGGCTTGTTGACTCATTGTTGTTGTTGTATCACGATTATGTTGTTCTAAAATTTGCAATGTTCTGAAAATGGTCATCTCCTCATTATTTATGTGAATATGTCACTTACATTGTTCTGAGACATGGTTGTGACAAATAATATGTGAATTGAGAAAGAATAAGAAAGTAAAGAGGATGTACCATTTTAAGGGACGTGTCACGCACCAGAGGGATACTATATTTTGAGGGACGTGTCACACACCACGACAAATTCTATTATCAAGGGACATGTCACACGCCGTGACAGATACTATATATCGAGGGTTGTGTCACATGCCGTGACGGATGCATGGACAGATATGTCCCCTATGTGTCCCGAACTAAGAGACAACGAGTATGTATCATTAGGTTAGACATGCATTACTATACTTGGCATTGCATTGCATATCTTTATCATTGGTGAACTTGATGTTGTGTGTTGTTGATCTTGTGAGTGCCTTTCTGTGGAACTTGTGATTGATGAATATTGAGTTTGTTGTTGACGATATGTAATTGTTAGAGTGTTGTTGTTGAATTGTGTGCTTTGTAAATTGTGAACTGTTAGGTTGTGCTGGTCTTATACAGGTTGTAGTTGTGGAAGCTCTGTTGGGGTGTAAGGAGAACCTGTATTCTATTCCCTTAGCTTGTGTTTATAAGTTTACTTGTTGAGTACCTGTGGTTTTGTACTCACCCCTTGCTTATACATTTTCGTAGGTTCCTAGCTCAGATCTTAGTGATACCTTCTTTTCTCTTCTTGTCTGAGGCTTCCTATGGAGATTTGTGAGGTAATTGTTTGTCATCTCAGCATACCTTCTTAGTCCTATTTATGATCTTGTTCTATTCTAGAAATGATGTCATTTGAGACTTGTGTTTTTCTTTTGAATCAATTGTAATACTTTAGAGGCTCGTACACGTAATAACCAGGTTTTGGGGTTTTTATTAAGTTGAGTTAGTTATCCACATTTATCGTATTATTTGGATTTTCAGATGACTAGTCTTGGTGGAATAAGACGAGTGCCATCACGTCAATTTTGGATCGTGACAAAATGGTATCAGAGCCCCAGGTTTATAGGTCTCATGTTCATACAATCCGAGTCTAAGTAGTGTCTCAAGGATCGGTACGAAGACGTTTGTACTTATCTTCGAAAGGCTATAGTGACTTTTTGAAAAAGTCTCCATTTCTTGGATCTCTATTATGTGTACTTGGTCCGATTTTGATTCTTATCTTTTCACTCCATTCACTCTTACTTATAGTGATCATTTGTGCATAGTTCCTCATGTGAGGAGTTTGTGTGTCGTGTATGGCATGATTGTTAGACCTAGTACTAAAGTGGAAGTGATAAACTCATGGAAATGATGTGTGGTTATATTAAGAATGTTCAACAATTTGAAAGGATTGAGTAAGGTGATAACTTAATGATGCATTTTGAGGATATTCGAATGATAAGTTTGAATAATGATTTTAGGGACTTCATGAATGCATTTTTTTTTTTTTTTGGTTAGTTACCCCAATAAAGGGAATATTACTTGTGTGGTATAGACATTATTTAGATTAGTTTGATCATTGTAAATGGAATGATTAAAAGGATGGATAGGTAATTAAGAGTGTGACTTTGGAAAATGTAGTTAGTAAAGTTTTCATAACATGTATGAAATTCTTAGTGAATGATATGAATGATGTTAGGTCAATTAACGCTAGAATCTCTACTATTGTTTTATATTAAGTTTATATCGAAGAAGGTCATGACATGAATACTATAATGGTATCGATTCTTAATTGTTTAGAGTTATAGAGTGTATTACTTGTGATATCGACCTAATCTACGAAGGAATGCATATCACTTTGAACAAAAGATCGGACCAATTTGATAGTGTACTATAGTTACTTAACAGGCAGAAATGTTTGGGCTATTTGAGTACAATATTCTCGAGATGTATGATGTGTTAAAGTGGTGGATCTAATCGGCTTTCACGGTGTGGTACTAGTGGTATATGGAAATGGGTACACCGATTGTCAAGTATAAATACTAACTACTTAAAGAGTCATGAGTTATATAAGATGCTCGTATAATGAGATTTGATATTAGATTCACATTTGAGAAACAAACTTGTTTGTTACTATGGACGCTAGGGTTATGGATTATTAATAAGGAAGGTTTTAGTGGTGGATCATTGGTACGGTATTAATGCATCTAGGTTCTAAAGTGTATTCCGATAATTTTAAATGAGTGGTGATTTCATCGTAAGCTCCATGGAAGTGGATTGATATTAGGATGGCAAGCTTATAGGTAAAGGATGTCTCAATGAGTATACTTGTTTGAAGGTAATAGAGAATATTAGTAAGAAAGTGCGTATAAAATTAAGTTAGTCTTTTGAATTTGATTGTTACAGTTGGTCCTCTTTACATAACACTCTCGACTGCCCAAGAGGACTGGCTATCTTTCTCTTTATACGCATTATCTTGATAGGCGAAGAAAAGATGTCATGTTGATGAAAAGGTTGACTTTATGGTGTTGGTAAGGGCTAACTGAGCATAGTGGTAATAAGTGTTTGTGATGGATTGTTAGTAAGATGTAACTATATAATAAAGATTGTCCATTAAATGGATTTTGTATTGTAATGACGACTTGCGAGTATCTAATGTGATAGTTTTCTACTATTTAATGAGTAGCGTGGTTGCATGGAATGTTATAGGAGGTGATGAGACACCACTCGAGTAGAATTGAAATAAATGAGAGTCAGAAATAAAAAGAATTAGTGGGGTGTAGTTTAGTCATTGGAAAGAGACGATCGAGAACAAAGATATTCACTTTAAGTGCAAGGACAAAAAAATGTATCTTTATATAGTAGAAAATTGAGTTCAGAGATGTGTGGTTTCATCTCTTTTGCTCTACTTATGATAATAGAGTCACGGGTTCATCATGTTGGTTAAAACCTAATGGATAAAATTTGAGAAAGGAGTGTATATACATTTAGCTCGAGTGTGACGATACATTTTTTTTTGTGGTTTTGAGTTTGGTAATGAGTACGGTTGAATTTTTAGAGAAGGATATGATATGGTATTGGGGAGGCGATCTATGATAAGCTATGATACATGAATTCATAAATATCATCAAGGTATGAGCTAACATTGATAGATAAAGGAATTGAGTTACACAGTTAGATTCACAATTCAAATTTTTCATTATAAGTTTACATTCATAGTGGTATATTTTTTCAAGGTATGGAATACTAAGATAAGAAACAATCGATCGCATTGGTATTGAGCTTTTGGATGGACATACTAAATTCGGTTACTTTTGATTGACAAAGAACCTAAAGAAATGTTTCACTTAAAGTTTTGGTTTAGAGTAAGAGGTAAAATGTAATGGGTTGTTGGTAAAAGGATAAAATTGGTAAAGATAGTGAAATGATCAAGAGTCTGGTGTATTGAAGAGTTCAATGTATTTGGAATTTTTTACATGGGAAGTGATTTTACATTTCAAGCACACCTCATCTAATTCTAGGTGTTCAACGATCATTAATCAGTATAAAACCCAACTAAATGAGTTGGGGTCAAATCCACAGGGAGCGGTATGTGTTTTAAATTCGATTAGGAAGTATGAATGTGGTCATAATCAAGTAAAAGGGTGACATAAATGTCAGATAGGGGGTTTTGGTTTGAGTTATCAACTACAAACAGTCGTGAACAGTAAGAATTAACAATAATGAGATGGATTCTTAGGAGGTGATCAATTTTAGGCAAATATAGACATATGGGTAATTGAAACAATTAGTAAATAATTAGATATTAGTGAGTAGGCTAGGCTATAAGGGAGGTAATTTTCTCTCGAACACTTACCCTGAATCAGGTGATTTCTCTCGAACATCAACAAGCATGTATATTAAGAGCAACCCACACCTTAATCCATTCACTCTCTCGAGCTAAATGTGTGGGATTGGGTTAGGATTTACTCTCTCAAGCTAAACCCAGATCAATACCCACAAACCATCAATCAAAAACCTTAGTTCTAAAACCTCTCTGTCGAGCAAGCCAAGAACACAAACATACAATTGCATTTGCAACTACAATTCTTAAATTAAACTACAATTAATTATTATAATCACTTTTAAATAACAATTAACAATACCCATAAACTAAATCAACCCATAATCACATAATCACACCCCAAGAATTAGGGTTTTAGCTAGACATTATAAAAAGGTAAAAACAAATTACCGATTTGATTATCCATCAATTGGATAAGAGTGATTTATTTTTTATAATGCTACAATTTTGTGAATTTTAAAGACCCACTTCTAATTTCTCAAAAGTGAATTTCAATATTTCAAAGCTAAAGAAAACTCTAGAGAATACCCTCTCCAAAATGATAAAAATTCTCTCTAATGTGTAAAAGTTGTTCCAAAGATATCAAAAATGTCAAAAGATGTTAAACTAAATGTTCAAAAATGTATTTATAGTCACCATTCATAAGCTACGAAAACCCTTTTGGCTAAGTAAGTTAGGCTTGCCGATCCACTCGGCGAGCCGCCCTTTGGTCTCTTGCATCGCCCTTTCGCCTTGGTATTCAACATCCTCAAGGTCTGTAACTTTGGGTGACCTATCTTGGCTTCGCGGAACCACTCAGTGATTCATCAACTACTCCTTTTCATCACCAAATTGGTTCTTTCCTTCAGGGCTTGGCACACTTGAACTTTAGGCGGTTAGATGAGCCACTCGGCGACACGCCGAATGCTCTTGGCAATCCTTTGGCTCGCCCCTCTTCATTTATTCAGCCTATTTTGTTCCTTTGTTTTGTTACCATCCTTGCTTTGTTCCTCAATCCATATTCCTAAAAGACAAGGATTTAACATCAGTTATTGACACAAATTAAGCATTTGAGGACACTAAATCTACATAAACAAAGCCCTGAACGAGTCTAAATCTCGGAATCATCAACACCCCCAACTTAGAATTTTTCTTGTCCTCAAGTAAAACTCCAGTTCAACAATTGAAAAAGGATGTCTCAAACCGTGCTATCTAAGACTCAATCATGAATGCACACAACAAGACTCAACTTACTCATGCAAGGATCAATTGTCCACTCAAAGATTCAAGTTGTGAGTTACCATTATCGAAGATGCTCAAGTTCAAAATACTTGCTTCAAGTGCAAGTTCACGCTTAAAAATGGTACTTAAATGCCCTCATAACATAGATGATCCCATACTCACACATAATTTCTCAATAATTTATAGTTCTGAAATCAAAAACGACTCTCACACTCACAAATATGAACACATGCATGACTTCACCCATAGGGTTGCTCTTATTTTCCAATCAACATTTCTTTCCACTCACTAAAGATCACCAAGGTATTTCCAAGGCTTTTAATGGGGCTGAGTATAATGGTATGGTCATTTAGGCTCAGTGGTTGCTACCTTTAAGAAATATGGTCTGGACATCATATTTCTTTCGTTTCTTCAACATTTTGATCATGTTCACAATTCCCCATTATTTACTTTCACATGGACTACCAGATACCCCATTTCTTTTTGCAATTTTCATCACTTATTTCACAGCTTTTTCATTCTCTTTTTTCCTTTTCGTCTCTCTTTTTATTTTCTATGTGGTGGGGTTCCATCTTTTTCAAAACCATTGCTCAACGGGGGAATTTTTCACACTTTTTGATTTACCTTTTCTTTTCACCACACCCCCAACTAGCCTAAGTTGGCTATTCAAACAAATCACACTTCATGAGAGTTATGGGTGAATGGATAAAAAGGGATCACAATTGCTCAAGTTTCTTCCAAGTAAAGGAAAAGGCTCAAGGAGTTCAAGCAAGGTTCACACACCTCATAAGATTGGCCACTAAAAGGTATATTGTCAAATTGTTTCACTTTTCAAAATCATTGCCTAAGATCATTTCAAGAGCTTGTATCACTTAGTAAACTAGATAAAGGGGGCAAATTCTAGGTGTCAGGACACATGTTTAAAAGTAAGCTCATCACACAAGGAATTGACACCAATATCAAATGAGATTCATTCGAGCTAGTGTGCATTGTTCATCACAAAAGACTCCATTCGATAAGTGACTAGTCACAATGATATGAAGAAAGCCCACAAATTGTCTATGTAACTTCATTTGGATTTTCGTAGCCGCACATTCATTTTTGTTCGATTAAGAGCACTATTCAAGTCATTGGTATTAATCATAACCGATACTCAAACATGCACAAGAACAACAACAACAACATTCAAATACAACAAGGGGCGGCAAAAATTTTTAGATGGGTCAAAAACTATTTCTATTCAAAACAAGGAGGCACAAGCTCAAATATCCGCAAGATAGAATCAACACACAATTTAAAACCAAAAACTGAATATATATATATATATATATATATATACATATATATACACACACACACACACACAGACACACACACACACACAAAATATAGTCACAAGAGGTAGGTATTGAAATACCTCACCCCACCCACAAAAAAAATTGTTGTCCTCAAATGCAACAAAGATACTCAAAAGTTAATAACAACGATAAAGAGGAAGCTAAAGAAGAATCCTATCTGCACAGTCTCTCCATCTATCGGGGCATCAGTGCTAGGGGTCACACTCTAATCTTGGGCATCCGTGCTCGGTGTTACACAACACTGACTCCACTAGAGCTTGCCATAGACGTATTTGTCGATGAAATCTGCATGGCTAAATGAACCATAGCCTCCTAAACCTTTGTCAGGCCCTCATAAATGGTTTCCTCTTGGAGATCGAGCTTCTCCTCATCAGTCTTTGCTTAGGACTCCATAGCACCCACCTCATCAGCTCGAACCTCATCTCTTGTGGTAGCCAAAGGCACATCAGAATCAACTGGCATATTAGGGATGTCCACAGTCCTAAAAATCATCGACATATCTATGGACTTCAACTGGTCCACATCTTTTCTCAACTTAGTAATTTTGGCTCTTAGGGCTGTCACCTTATGAGTAGCTCCTTGGTCTCTCTCACACACTTCTATCTGCGCCGCACGAGCATTAATCGACTCTCTGAAAGGTGTCACAATGACATTGAGATCTCTCTCAATCATCCCAGGTATTGTAGCCTCTAGCCTAGATGCTTAAATATTAGCAGAATGGGCTAGATAACCAATCCATAGTATCACAACCTGGGTGAGCAAAGGTCGGGAGGCAACAACATTAGTAAGACATCTAGGAGGTAGGGGAGTGGTAGAAGAACTCGGAGTCATGGATGGGGTAGTACCAGAGCCACCTGAAGGCCCAGGGCCGGAGTAGGTGATCCTGCCTCTGCATGTAAAGTTTTAATGTCAACAGTCAGGGATTAATCTACCGGGGCTGTCTTCTTCTTCTCAGCCTCATCCTTTAAGTACTCGGCCTCAATGCGCCAGATGTCGATAGAGGAGGTAGGAATCACTTCCATCTCCTTATTCTCATCACGGGGAACTCGGGCTCGTTTGCAAAATTCAATGATTAACACTAAGAATAGGAGTGATGTCTGATGTTACCTAGCCCTTATGGGCATCTCTTGGCCAATGATCATGTAGCGACCCTTCTGAAATAATATAAGCCAATAACTCATGAATTTTTTTTTATGCATATATTGTCCTAACACTATTAAAACTGATATAAAAATAATATTACCAACTTCCGAGTACCCAAACTAGGTGGTTCATGCTTCATACAGTCATTCAAAACAAGTAGTAAATTTAATATATTACAAGACTTGGGCTTACACACCCCAAATGAACAAAACATGTATATCACACTTATATTACAACCCATGGTGACATGATCAGATTAGTCCTCAAAATTTCATGTAAATATACAACACATAGATAGTGTATAAGTCTCAAAGTTTATACAAAATATAGATGCTTATATGCAAATGTGATCATCCTTAAGGCTCTCAAAATCTCCAACTCCAATGGCTAGCTTTATGCCTCCTCTCGATCAGTCCCTATGATCGAAACAACTATCGCTAAGCATATACCTTAGTGATGTAAAACCTTTAGGTTCTGAGCCTTCAAAATTCACCAAGCTCCCTTTCTCAAGTCATGAGCAGCACAATTGAAACATAATAAATAAATCAAGTAACAATATATAAAGAATATCAAGTTCGATATTTAAGGATCCAAATGACCTGAACGCTCATAGCACTATTTTCCAAGAGATTCAATAATAAGGCTCGCCCAATATATATATCATGTCATCACACCAAGCATAAGCAGGTATAAAGAAGGGTGTCGATGCCCTGTATCAAGAAGGATCAAAGCCTAATAATCAAGAGAAACAATAACCGTATTAAAAATGGCTTTCTAGTTCGTACTTAAAATGGACAACTTCCATGCTTAGGACAGACTTAAAATCCACAGTCGAGACGGCAAATGATCCGAATGAAGAAGCATGCCAATAGTGACAAAGTCACAGCCACAAGAAGGACAAGGTCCTAACAAGAGTGCCAAGTGATTAAACAATCCGTACAAGTGGGCGACTTACACAAGAGTCTTTAACATCTTAAAGAATACCAACAAGACAATGCGAAGCGATAAGAGGTAACCATGGTACCAAGATCGACTTTCAGATATACCAGCAGTTAAAAGAGTGCAAGTACAAGTTTATACACAAACCTCAATACTTTAGCATACAAAATAGTCCAACACAATTTCGCGAGTTCAAACCATAGATCAGCCAACGTATCAAGGTCCTCAACTTGTTCACGAGTATATACAACCTTAAAATACAATTAAATAACTTCTTTAATCCCTAGTATATCAATGTCGAAGTAAAATAGAATTATCATCATAAGTAAGCTTAGCCTGTACAAATATGACTATGCTCCCAAAACAATGATTCTGGCCGGCCTAGTACCTCATGTTGTAACTTATATTTGAAAAGGAAAATGGCAAAACTAGACTTCATAACCCCATGAAAGATGTAGGTACATATATTAAGGTTCCAACCCAAGAAGAATCACCACAAAATATATTTTGTACGAAACTATATATTCAAAACACTAATAGTTGTCCTTACAGGATTTCTAATTTTGAACTCTGGACAAAACATTTCCTATGTTGCGTCCCATATTTCAAATCCATAATAGCTAAATTAGAATTTTACTTAAACATAAGAGTTGTAGGTAAACAAATTATCTTTCCAAATCATATTTATTCATTGTAAACAAAGTTCTATAGAGCGAGATATGCCTGAATTACCAAACACTACCCAGGTCAGAAACATATTTCGTCACTTACCAAAGAGAAGTGTGTGTCTCGAATTCCAGCCAAAAGGACCAAGTTTTTCTCTTGTGATTTTCAAGAACAATTGATTAACTAAGGTTCTAAGGTTCTTAGACTTGAAGGAGCCAAATTTAACTCAATGAAGTGTTAAAATATATATCACACATGTGATGTTTATCCTTGTACAATTGTCCCTTATGGCTGCCCAAATAGTGTGTTGCCCAAAATGCATACATATACACCTATATATATATCCTTCACCTCCTTTTAAAGTTATACAAAATTCTAATTATACTATTACATAAATACCCCAATAAAATCCCTTAAATTATGATACAATTTATGTTAAGCAATCTAGCAATCATCACAACATTTCAAGTTCCCAAAATGAGAGTAAAACATATTGTAGTAATTAAGCAACGGTAAATCAACATGTGACTCTTGGTTAGTATTTAGGGATGTTACAACTCTCTCCCCCTTGAAGAAATTTTGTCTTGAAATTTACCTTACACTAGTCCCGAAACAAGTGTAGATACTGGATCCTCATGTCTTTTTCTCTCTCCCAGGTAGCTTCTTTTCTCAAATGGTTCCTCCAAAGTACCTTTACTAGGTGGATTTTCTTGTTTATAATTTTTTTTACTTTTGAGCTTGAATTAAAATAGGTTCTTTATTATACGTCAAGTCAGGATTAACCTCAATAGATTCAACTTGAAGAATATGAGATTGATCAGAACGATATCTTCTTAGCATAGAAACATGGAAGACGTTGTGGATCTTGTGTAACTCAGGTGGCAAACCAAATTTATATGCAACTGGTCCCACCCTTTCAAGTATCTTATAAGGTCTAATAAATCAAGGACTAAGTTTTCCTTTTCTGCCAAATCTCATAATCTTTTTCCATAGAGACACCTTTAAGAATACTTTATCTCCCGCTTGATATTCAATGTCACGCCTTTTAAGATTAGCATACAAATTTTGTCTATCTGAAGAAATCTTTAGACGATCCTTGATAATTTTTACCTTTTCCTCTGGTTGTTACACAATTTCAGGACCAATAAGTTTTCTGTCACCAACTTCACTCCAACAAAGAGGGGTCCGACATTTCCTTCCGTACAAGGCTTCATAGGGAGGCATTCCAATACTCAATTGATAACTATTATTGTATGCAAATTCTATCAAAGCCAAGTGTTTTTTCCAACTACCCTCAAACTCCATAATGCAAGCTCGAAGCATATCCTCCAAAATTTGTATCACCCTTTCCGATTGGCCGTCTGTTTGAGGATGGAACAAAGTGCTAAATTTTAGCTTAGTACCCAAAGCTTCCTGCAAGCTACTCCAAAATCTAGATGTAAACCATGGGTCTCAATCAAATACAATAGACATAAGGATCCCATGTAGTCTTACAATCTCATTAACGTACAATTCGGCTAAACTCTTAAGTGCGTAATCCATCCTGATTGCTAAGAAGTGAGCACTCTTGGTTAGCTTGTCCACAATCACCCATATTGCATCATGATTTCTTTGGGTGCGAGGAAGTCCAGAAACAAAGTCCATAGTTATTCTCTCCCATTTCCATTTCGACATCGACAAGGGTTGTAGTAGACCAACTGGGACCTGATGTTTTGCCTTTACTTGTTGATAAACCAAACATTTAGAAATGAACTCCGCAATGTCTCTCTTCATACCACTCCACTAATAATTTTCTTTGATGGTCAAGTACATCTTTATACCCCCAAGATGCATTGCATATGGTGAGGTATATGCTTCACTCATTATCTGTCTCCTCAATTTGTCATCATTAGGGACATATAGCCTATCTTGATAAAATAAGACACCATCCTCTGTTAATGTAAAATCAAGTTTTTCCCTATTTCGAACTTCTCTGGTCAATTTTATAAGTTTCTCATCTATCTTTTGTGCTTCCTTCACCAGTTCAAGTAATATTGGCTTTACTTGCAAATTAGCAATAACTGAACCATTTGAATCAGGTGTAAAACAAACATTCATGGCTCTTAACTCAAGAAGCAAGGGTAAAGGACTCAAAGAAATGGTTGCGAAGGATTTTCGACTTAAAGCATCTGCAACCATATTGGCTTTACCTGGATGATAATTAATTGTGCAGTCATAATCCTTGATGAGTTCAAGCCATCTCTGTTGTCGAAGGTTTAGCTCCTTCTGAGTACCCAAGTACTTTAAGCTCTTGTGATCAATGAAAATATGACATTTCTCTCCATACAAATAATGCCGCCATATTTTTAAAGCAAACACTATAGCAGCAAGTTCAAGATCATGGGTAGGATAATTCAATTCATGCGGTTTTAATTTCTGAGAGGCATAAGAAATAACCTTCCCTTCTTGCACCAAATTGCATCCGAGACCATTGTGAGAAGAATTGTTGTATACTACATACTCCTTCCCTTCAATTTGTAGAGTAAGTATATGTTCTTAAGTCAACAAGGATTTGAGAGTTTCAAAGCTCTCTTGGCATTTTTCATTCCAAGTAACTTAACTTCCTTCCGCAAGAGTTTAGTCAATGGAGAGGAGATAATTGAAAAGTCTTTCACAAATCTTTTGTAGTCTCCTGCTAAGCCTAAGAAACTTCTTACCTCGGTTTGACTTTTGGGAGGTCTCCACTCAACAAATGCTTGTATGTTACTAGGATCCACCTTCACGCCTTTGACCGATACAACATATCCCAGAAAAGTCACTTCATCGAGCAAAAATTCACACTTGGAAAGTTTAGCATAAAGTTCCTTCTCCTTCAAAATTGGCAAAATAATCCAGAGGTGTTTATCATGGTCTTCACTACTTCTGGAAAATATTAAAATATCATCGATAAACTCAACCACAAACAAATCAAGATAAGGCTTGAATACTTAATTCATTAGATCCATGAATACCACAGGAGCATTTGCCAATCCGAATGGTATCACCAAAAATTTATAATGACCATACCGAGTTCTAAAATCAGTTTTAGGAATATCTTTCTCTCTAACACACAGTTGGTGATATCCAGACGTAAAATTAATCTTTGAGAATACTTTAGCACCCTTTAGTTGGTCAAACAAATCATCGATCTTTGGTAGTGGATATCTATTCTTGATTGTTATTCTATTCAATTGTCTATAATCAATACAAAGCCTAAGAGTGCCATCTTTCTTCTTTACAAATAAAACAGGGGCTCCCCAAGGAGAAACACTAGGTCGAATAAAACCCTTCTCAAGAATTTCTTGCAATTGAGATTTCAATTTAATTCTGTTGGAGCCATTCTATAAGGAGTGATAGAAATAGGGGTAGATCAAGGAATAAGCTTGATTGGAAATTCAACCTCTCTTTTCGGGAGCAATCCAGGAAGGTTTCTGGGAAGACTTCTGGGAAATCACATATAGCAGGTATGTTCTTGATACCATGACTCTCCAACTATGTATAAACTGTGTGAGCAAGGTATGCCCCACAACCTTGATGCATCAACTTTCTTACCAAGGCTGCAGATATAATACTAGATGTCAATGATCTTTCACCTTGTACAATGATGTGTGAAAATGTAGGATATTTAAAAGTCACATTCTTAGACCTACAATCTACCACTACATGATATTTATAAAGCCAATCCATCCTGATAATAACATCAAAATCCTTGAAGGGCATTGCAATCAAATCAGTAGGGAAGACTAGATTTTAAATCACGAAGGGACAATCTTTGTAAACTCGATTACACACAACTTGATAACCCAAAGTACTTTCAACCATCACGTCAAAATTAAGTCTCACAGATTTCACATTTTCAAGAAAAGCAAGTGATGAACGAAGATAGGAATGTGTAGAACCAGGATCAAACAATGTAAACACACATAAGCCAAATAAGTGAAATTTATCGACAACCATGTCTTTTCCATCTTGATCCTCCCTCTTCCTCATAGCATAAGCACATGCAGTAACCCTTGGTCCGCTAGCTTTATTCGCTCCACTTGACCCTACCGCTTGGGTGTTTTTAGGTCTTGCACCTTCATTAGTTTGAGGAGGATTAATACAAGGCTTATGAACTGAGCTTCAATTCTCAAGAAAGGAGCATTATTCGGATTAGGACAATCCTTAACTTTATGATCAAAGTTCCCACAATTGAAAACATGCACCAGAATCTCTCCTACAAATACCATAACGATTATTTACACATTGTGGACAAGTGGGAACACGAGGCTTGCCTTAGCCATAATTTGGAGTGCTAGTTGTAGAAAATTCTGATCTATTTTTCTTTTATTGAGGTGGCCTGTTAACAGTACCAGCCTTAGAATCATCAAACCTTCCCTTTTTGGATGGAGCTCCAAAATCTAGTCTAGGCTTTTAGAATTTGTTTTCATTTTGACTAGCTTCTTTTTTGTCAAGTTGTTCCCAAGTAAAAGTAACAGACACCAAATTACAAAAGTTCTCATGTTGCAGTATCGCCACATTCTTCCTAATGGAATCATTTAAACCATTTTCAAATTTCCTACACCTGTCTTTTTCCTCTTTAATAATACCTCCAGCATAACAAGAGAACCTTAGAAACTTCTGTTAGTACTCAGCAATAGACATGCCTCGTTGCCTTAAATTCAAAAATTCCTTTCTCTTTGCATCACAATAAGTAGGTGGGACATACTTCATACAAAATTCCAAAATCATCCCAAGTAAGAATAGGAGGTTTTACCTTGGCATTCTGAACACTTACCTACCAATCGTAAGCATCCTTTCGTAATAATGAAATAGCATACTTAAATTTGGCAACATCGAACACTCTAACTACTCAAATATCCTCTCAATGCGCTCCATCCATTGTTTGGCATCCATGGGATCAACGGTGCCTTCAAACTCCACACCATCCATTTTCCTCATTTTCTCAAAGTTAATCCCATTGGGATCATACATCACTTCAGCCATGTGGTGGAAGAATTCAACCATTTGTTAAAAAGGAGGATTCATGGCTTGAGTACTACGACTCATGTGAAGATCTGAACCACCTCTTACACCTTGATGGTTTCCCACTTCAGACCCACTAGTGTGGGGAACATAATGATCAGAGAAATGTTCTCCAACCTTTGCTAGTGCATGGGGTTGGGAAATAGAGGCACTCGAACGTTCATGAGCAGCTTCCATAGGTCGGTCAGAAGAAGAGGCCATAACTTAATTTTTTCAAAAGGGAAGATCACATTGCATTAGGGACATGTATATGATGCATGCGCACTCTACATGCAATAAAAAAATTATAAACCTTGTAAGTAGAAAAATAATCCAAATAAAACCTTTTTCGAAAGCGAACAAGTATACAAGTAATTCACAGCAAAAGTCCTAGAACCACAAATGTAGACTTTGATACCAACACTTGTAGTTACCCTTTTGAAATAATATAAGCCAATAACTCACGAGATTTTTTTTATGCATATATTGTCCTCACACTATTAAAAATGATATAAAAAGAATATTGCCTACTTTCGAGTATCCAAACTAGGTGGTTCATGCTTCATACATTCATTCAAAACAAGTGGTAAATTTAATATATTACAAGACTTGGGCTTACACACCCCAAATGAACAAAACATGTAGCCATACTTATATTACAACCCATGGTGACATGATCAGATTAGCCCTCAAAATTTCATTTAATATACAACACATAGATCATGTATAAGTCCCAAAGTTTATACAAAATATAGATGCCTATATGCAAATGTGATCTTCCTTAAGGCTCTCAAAATCTCCAACTCCAATGGCTAGCTTCATGCCTCCTCTCGATCATTCCTTATGATAGAAACAACTATCGCTAAGCATATAGTTTAGTGGTATAAAAACTATAGGTTTGGAGCCCTCAAAATTCACCAATCTCCCCTTCTCAAGTCACGAGTAGCAAAATTGAAACATGATAAATAAATCAAGTAACAATATATAAAGAGTACCAAATTCGATATTTAAGGATCCAAATGTCCAGAACGCTCATAACACCATTTTCCAAGCTATTCAATAACAAGGCTCGCCTAATATATACATCATGTCGTTACACCCAATAATCAAAAGAACCAAGAACCATATTAAAAATGGTTTTCTAGTTCGTACTTAAAATGGACAACTTCCATTCTTAAGACGGACTAAAAATCCAGAGTCAAGATTGAAAATAAACCGAATGAAGAAGCAAGCCAATAGTGACAAAGTCACACCCACAAGAAGGACAAGGTCCCAACAAGAGTGCCAAGTGATCAAACAATCTGTACAAGTGGGTGAGTTACATAAGTGTCGTTAACGTCTTAAAGAATACCAACATGACAATGCAAAGTTAAAAGAGGTAACCAAGGTACCAAGATCAACTTTAAGATATACCAGTAGTTAAACGAGTGCAAGTACAAGTTTATACACAAACCTCAATATTTTAGCGTAAAAACAGCCCAACACAACTTTGCCTGTTCAAATCATAGACCAACCAACGTATCAAAGTCCTCAACTTGTTCACGAGTATATACAACCTTAAAATACAATTAAATAACTTCTTTAATCCCTAGTATATCAATAATGTCGAAGTAAAATAGAATTATCATCATAAGTAAGCTTAGCCTATACAGATATGACTATGCTCCCAAAACAGTGATTTTGGCCAGCCTAGTACCTCATGTTGCAACTTGTATTTGAAAAGGAAAACGGCAAAACTAGACTTCATAACCCCATGAAAGATGTAGGTACATATATTAAGGTTCCAACCCAACAAGAATCACCATAAAATATTTTTTGTACGAAACTATATATTCAAAACACTAACAGTTGTCCATACAGGATTTCTAATTTCGAACTCTAGACAAAACATTTCCTATGATGCGTCCCATATTTCGAATCCATAACAGTTAAATTAGAGTTTTACATAAACATAAGAGTTGTAGGTATACAAATTATATTTCCAAATCATATTTATTCACTTTAAACTAAGTTTTAGAGAATGGGATATGCATGAATTACCAAACAATACCCAACTCAGAAACAAATTTCATCACTTACCAAACAGAATTGTGTGTCTCGAATTTCAGTCAAAAGGACCAAGTTTTTCTCTTGTGATTTTCAAGACCAACTGATTAACTATGGTTCTAAGGTTTTTAGACTTGAAGGAACCGAATTTAACTCAAGGAGGTGTGAAAATATATATCACACAAATGATGTTTATCCTTGTACAATTGTCCCTCAAGGTTGCCCAAATAGTGTGCTGCCCAAAATGCAGATATACACACACACACATATATATATATATACACACACACACACACCCCACACACATACACACATATATATATCCTTCCCCTCTTAAAGTTATACATAATTCTAATTAGACTATTACATAAATACTCCAATACAATCGCTTAAATTATGATACAATTTATGTTAAGCAATCTAGCAATTATAAGAACATTTCAAGATCCCAAAATGAGAGTAAAACATATTGTAGTAATTAAGCAACGATAAATCGACATGCGACTCTTGGTTAGTATTTAGAGGTGTTACAGATCATACCCAAGTTGAGGGAGTTCCCAACAATGATAGAGCCAAGACAGTCTGTCTTAGTGTGGTAGAGGATGGACTCATTTTAAGATGGCATGATTGTGCTGCTGATAAACCCAAACCATTACCTTGCCGCCACATTTAAATATTTTTTCTCTATGGACACTCTAGTCTCAATCTACCTAGGAGTATCATCATAAAGGAGAGGATTTAGAAAACTTTTCATGTCCTCTAGTGAAGTTGTCTTGATCATACTTTAGTAGTCATCAGCAATATTTCTTGTACATTCTAGAACTGTATTGATATCGTCACCATCACACTTCACTTTATTACCCTGAATAACCACATAATCCATTGACTTGAAGCTAGCGGCCTTCCTCTTCCCTTGAGGCACTAGAGCTTCATAGGTAGTGTAAAACTCCTGGACCCAATTAGGAATATAAGGTTCACGAGGTTTAGTGAAAATCTGGAGCTCATCGGAATTCAAGGTGCACCAGATCTCTAGATACCAATCTATCACTCCATCTATAGACAACCTCTTTTCCTCAATGATAGTCCACAATCCCTCAGCCTTCAATCTATTTATAGATCAGGGAGGAGGATTGATGAGTCTAAAATTTGGATTCATATATGGCTTTGTTTATATAAAATTAGTGTCCTCAAATGCTTAATTTGTGCCAATAACTAATGTAAAACCCTTGAATTTCATGTATATGTATTGAGGAACAAAGCAAGGACACTAACAAGCAAAAATGAACAAGTAGTCTTAAAGGATGATTAAAGGCAGTCTTGTGATCGCCAAGTTCACTTGGTGAATCGTCGAATGGCTATTTGATTGCCCAAAGTTCTAGTGTGCTAAACACTGAAGGAAAGAACCAAATTGGCGATGGAAAGGAGTAATTGGCGGATCATCGAGTAATTCCAGAAAGCCAAAATAGATCGTCTAAAGTTATAGAACTAGAGGATGTTGAGTACCAAGGCAAAAGGTCAATGAAATAGACGGAAGGGCAGCTCGCTGAGTGGTTCAGCGATACCAACTTACTTCGTCGAGTGACTCTTCGTAGTACATTTTTGACGACTATAAATACATTTTTAAACATTTATTTTAGTATCTTATCCTATCTTAGATCAAAATATTTTTGAGTTTTGAACTGGTAAGACAATATTCTCTAGTTTTTCCTAGGCTTTAAAGAATTGAAGTTTTTCAGTTTTGAGAAATTGGAAGTGAGTCTTTGAGATTCTTCGAATTAGAACATTGTAAGGATGAATCTACTCTTACCTAGTTGATGGAAAATCAATTTGGTAACGGTTTTTACCTATTTATGATGTCTAGCTAAAACCCAATTATTGGGGTGTGATTATGGGCTGATTTAGTTTATGGTTATTGCTAATTGTTAGTTTAAATGCTATTTAGAAGTGAGTTTAATCATTAATTGTGGTTTAATTTAGGAATTGTAGTTTCAAATACAGTTCTAGTTTTGTGTTCTTGGCTT
Source organism: Solanum bulbocastanum (assembly GCA_037074985.1). Taxonomy (NCBI): domain Eukaryota; kingdom Viridiplantae; phylum Streptophyta; class Magnoliopsida; order Solanales; family Solanaceae; genus Solanum; species Solanum bulbocastanum. Next base: position 31,412,107 of record CM073599.1, on the reverse strand, counting down.
GCTCGAGAGAGAGGTTTTAGAACAAAGGTTTTTTATTGATGGTCAGTGGGTATTTGGTTCACCTGGGTTTAGCTCAAGAGAGTGTATCCAAAACTAAATCCCACACATTCAGCTCGAGAGACTGAATGGACTAAGGTGTGGGCTATTCTTATTTTGAATGCTTTTTGATGTTCGAGATAAATCAACTTGATTCGGGGTAGATTGTTCGAGAGAAAGTTTACTTCTCTATAGCCTAGCTTACTCACTAATATCTAGCAAATTACTAATAGTTGTATTTACCCATTTGTCTATATTAGCCTATAGTTGATCACATCCGAAGAACCCTTCTCATTATTGTTAATTTTTATTGTTTATGACTGTTTGTAGTTGATAAATAAAACCAAAACCCCATGTTTGACATTCGTGTCACCCGGTGATTTGAAAGATGTCTTTATTCGATAATGTTTATTCCTATGACTGATGATTTGACCATGTTCATACTTCCCAATTGAATCTTAAACACGTACCGCTCCCTTTGGGATTCGACCCCAACTCATTTAGTTGGGTTATATACTGATTAACGATCGTCGACGCTTAGAATTGGATGAAGTGTCTTTGAGATGTTATTAATCAAGGACACTATGTAGGTGGTTCTGGGACCACAACTTGGTCTTAAATATGAGAAGGAGCAGAGGTCTCAGGAACCTGATCCTAGAAGGATGATGCATCCTCTTGGAGTGTAGCTCAACTCTCCAGGCTAATAGTAGTTGATCATCCTCAGGCTCAGAAATAGCAGCTTGAGGGTCCAGGTACTCTCCCTCACTCTCATAAGTGGTGAGGTGGGTAGCGTAAACTCCCTCACTATCAGAGTTGACCTCTAGAGACTCAGCAGTGGGTGCCTTATCCTTTCCTTTACCCTTCCCACCAGTGGAAGGAAGTTTTATTGCTTTTGCCTTAGATGCAACTGCATCCTCATTGATTGTGATTCCTTTTGCCCACTTGCAAAGCGGCTTGTCTCATCCTGGTACTTTTGATCTAGCCATATTTGCAAAACACATCAAAATAGAGTTAGAAATAATCTTTAAAAAATCTCAAAATTTAGTTGCAGAAAGACTCGTCGAACTAATCGGCGAGTCACCGAGTCACTTTAAAGAGCTAGATCGGGCTCACCAAAAAGTCTGGGTTGAAAATTTCCTAGAAAAATGGTAGTTCGGCAATAAGAAGGGCACTTCGACGAATCACTGACATCACTCGGTGAGCTCAGACTAGCCCACCAAAAGTTACACCATGTTTTAGGGGTTAGGGGTGTAGAAAGGGAAATCAGTAATTTACTGAGTGAACTCGGTGAGCTCAGGCTTCCCGCCAAAATTTAAAGACTCTAATCTAGCCAAACACAAAATTAAAGGCGATCAAAAGGGACATTGGCGAACCGTCGAACGGTTTGGTGAGCTCAACACAGCTCGCCGAATTGTCCAACGTGCCAAATTTCAACCCAATTTCTAAAATTCAAGCCCGCAGCCCTCGAAAACAAAATCAAACAGCACACTTATGCAATTAAACTAAGACCCATTCCACCCATGCCATCGAGGAACTCAAACTTCCCCCAATATGGAAAATATTGGACATTCGACTGCATTGCCCTTAGTAATGACGTCAAACTCTCCATCATTGGGAAAAGTACATCATTTAACACAATTGGTGTTACTCAGGCTTCACGTGACTAGAGCCTACAATAATTTACCACAACCCAACAATTTATGATTAGTTTTAGAGCACAAAACTTGGGAAATCAACAATATAAACATTTTAAACACGATTTCTAGACTAAAATAGGCAAAATAGCACAACACTACAATTTTAGTACAAGCCCAACACACAAAAACAACATTTAAACAAATGCACTTGAGTTCAAATACAAATCAAGAGTTCGGGGTTCGGAAAACCAACTTTTTTGCCTAAATAAGAGTTTGAAATGATAGGCGGCAATGACATGAAAATTCGAGCATGTGATCAAGGACAAAAAGTGATAAAAGTAGGAAAATATGCAAAATCTAGAATGTGGGTGAGAATGTATAAGGCTAAAATGAGGAAATATGAAAGAGTTTGAAATTTTAAACCTTTGGCCTTTTAAAACATGCTAGTTTGCGGTCCTTTCGGCGATATTAGTCGTCCTAGCCGAACCACTCGGTGATGCACCAATAGGTGACTTACCTCGCCGAGTTTTACAGGACCTAAATGACGGGAAAAATTGGGTTCACCGACCAATTCGATAAGTCGCTGACTCATCCATAGACCTGCCGAGTTTTAGAGACTCTCACCTGTGATTTTTGGGAGTCCAACAATGGTCCAAGACAGGCTCGCTGACCTCTTTGGTGAGTTGCTGACTGGACTTTTGGCTTGCCAACCTTCATTTTTCAAACACATCCCACTTTTCCACCTGCACAATCAATACCCTTATTCAAAAACAAACACAAAGCATTAAAAACTTCGGTTTCCTCCCAAGAAGCACCTTAGTTAACGTCGTGGTGTGACGCAAATACCCATTTAAGCATAATTTTTTTTGTTTGCCATAGTGCACTAGGCAACTCCCCTTGTTGTCTTGGGTTATGATGTGAAGAAATTTGATCCATTTGGGTCTCTAACTGCTTGATAAAGAAAAAATAAGAGGTCACAGTCTGGTTGAGAGTTGATACATATTCCTTCATTTCCTTCAAAATTATATCGAACCCTTTAACCTTGTTGAGAATACCTGAAGGCACATTCTTAGTCTGGCCACCCTCAGAATCTTTGGGCTTTTGACGCTCGTGGAGAGGAACATACCTATCATTCTCCCCTTCTCTTTCATTCCAAGTGGGGTTATGATCATGTCACTCTCTATCATAGTCTCTCCAGCCCTCATCATTCCAACCTTAGTTTCCACCCGGCGTTAGGTAGTTAGCATGATAGCCTCCTATTTGGTTGTCTTGGAAGTTCACTTCCTCATTGTACAACACTTCATATTTAGCCTCTTCGGGCTTACACCGCCAGCATCGACAACATTAACATTCCTTAAAGCAGCACCCATAACATTATTGGTCAAGATTTCCAATTGGGTCATCATATTGCCATGTTTTGGTCTTTCCGTTGATCCTTTTTGATATGATCCTTTGTCAATTTGTAAGTAAGAGGAGAAACATGGCATTCATGGGTGTACCTGGTTTATCTTGGTCATGCATTAAAAAGTTGCGATGCTATTACATAAGGTTGTTGTATTAAAGCTCCGAGAGAAAGTTATCAACTACTCCTTTATTCACTGAATCAAGGAGTCTATAGTAGTATTGCAGTAGTACATTATCGGGCAATCCATGAGTTGGGCATTGCAGCACCATCTTCTTAAACCTTAGCCAAGTCTCATGGGTTGGCTTTCCCTCCAAACGCTTGAAGCTTTGAATACTATCCCTAAGTGACATCATCTTCAAAGGAGGGAAAATCGTACATGGAATGCGGTAATAAGCTTATCCCACAAAGTGAGAGAATCTCTTGGAAACTCAGCCAACCACTTGCAATCTTCTCACATTAGGGAAAATAGGAACAACCTCAGTCGGACCGATTCTTAAGATATAATCTTAAAGGAGAACTATCCACACACATAAAAAAAATTCCTAATATGCTCATAGAGATCCTCATGAGCCAACCCAACAAACAAAGCTTTTAGTTGTAAGAGATGCAACATGGTGATTGTAATGTGAAACACAACGTGTCCTTCAGCCGGAGGTAAACGAATGGCACTAACACCACCCATTAGATTTGGGTCATAGACATTCGGTTCATTGACATCATTAAGATTCTCAATGTCATCTTGGTGGCCCACTTAGCTACCATTACTCCAGTTAGCGCTAATTTCCTCCTCTATTTTAGCACAAGAAACGCAAAAACAAAACTAAAAGTAAGTAGATTCAACTATGACTAACAAGAACATAATTTAACTTCACTACAAGAATTTCAAACAACACCACTTCCCAGCAGCGGTGCTGTTTACATCCCTACTCTATTCAAATAGGGTGAAACGTCGCGGTGACTTGAAAAATGAACAATTAAGTCAAATTTTAAAATAATTTTAAGAATAAACAAATTTTAGAGGATTCGCCAACTAATTTTAGGAAAAACTAGGAAACCAATTAAATTCTCTATGAAACCATTAGATTCTAGATAAAGGGTTCAAGTTATTCCGAAGGGAAGGTGTTAGGCATCCTTCGAAATCCACAACTGTGGGTCCTGACTAAATTCATTTTTTTTTTAAATTGAGGAGGAGATAAAGTAGTATATGAGTATAACAAACATGCAATAAACACAAGTATGAAAGTAAAAAAGTTATATGATAAACGACTTAATATTTTCCAATCGTCAACAAAATATATAATAAGGAATATAGTATTCAAACTTTATTCGAATGACTTCGATGAGAAGAGACATCGGGGTACCTGTAAAAACACTTAGTAAAAGTGTTAGTACTAAATATATATGAATAAAACAAATGAATAAAATAATAACTTAAAAATAAAAACCCGTCTTATTAACTAACATAGGAGTCCTTGGAAATCGACGGTAATTTGTTCATCGGCCATTTTGAACAAACAAAATATATGAACTTCAACTAAATTTTCGTCTTTTACATTGTAAAGGCCTCCAAAACTGACGGAGAGATTTTCTCATTGGCCAATTTTAACATACAACGTATATAAATTTAAATTAAATTTTTGTCTTTTACAATGTAAAGGCCTCCAAAACCGACGGAGAGATTTTCTCATTGGCCAATTTTAACATACAACGTATATAAATTTAAATTAAATTTTCGTCTTTTACAATGTAAAGGCCTCCAAAACCGACGGAGAGATTTTCTCATTGGCCAATTTTAACATACAACGTATATAAATTTAAATTAAATTTTTGTCTTTTACAATGTAAAGGCCTCCAAAACCGACGGAGAGATTTTCTCATTAGCCAATTTTAGCATACAACGTATATAAATTTAAATTAAATTTCCATCTTTTGCAATGTAAAGGCCTCCAAAACCGACGGATAGATTTTCTCATTGGCCAATTAAACTAATTGCTCAAATCAATGTAATAACATAAATATGCTAGCAAATAAAAATAAAATATCAAAGCAATATGACCTGACCATAAAACTAGATAAGTAAAAGCTAATCAAATTATTCAACATAATAGGAATGAACAAAGAGAAAGTGATAAGTAATAAAACATGAAATCAATAATTAAAACTGCAAGGTAAAACAATAATAATAATAAAGTAATGAACACACAGCAATCAAGCTTATAACAAACATAAAAAAAATTAATCATAAAAAATAGACCAAATAATAAGACAACAGACTAATCATCAGTAAAAAAAAAAAAAACAAAAACGAATAGTTGCAAAGCTAATAAACAATTAAGAATTAACATTTTTGTATTGCCTTAAATTACAACTTCCAACACTGTTATCGAAAAGAGACAAATAGTCAAATTTTAAATAAATAAGTAAGTAAATAATATAAAATATAAGAAAGTGAGAACTAAAATATAAAATAATAATAAAAATTGACAGCAATTGAAAATTAAAACATCACTTGAATCATTTCAAAAAATGTAAAATAACAATAACATCAAAAAATATAATTACAAAGCAACAATTAATTAAACTAGTACAAAGAAATGGTAAAAACATCACAAAATTAAATAAAACAAAATAGATCTATACTACCAAATTTTGACTCCACCAAATCATAAAAATACTAGTGACAAAAGAAGACGAACAACACCGAAAGATTGGGAGAAAGAATTGTACAGTGGTGTTTTGTTGTTTGATTGCAGTTTAGTGGAGCTTTGCCGGAGATGGAGAGTGGTTGATTGTTGTTGCCGGAGTCCATGGGTGCTGGTTAGAGCTAGGTTCACCAAAGTTCATGTATGTTGATCGAAACAACTAACAAACAAACAAAAATCAAAAAAAGGGGAAGAGGGGAAGGGGATTGGTTCGCGTCTTCTCTGCTCTGGCTCGTCGGAGTCAATTTTTTTTTTTTAGCAAGTTAAATGTAAAGGAGAAAGACGAAGGAGACGAAGGGGTCTGGTTTTGTAAATGGCTTTGGGGTCTTGTTTGGGGGTCTTCTCCGGTGATTATTTCACAGAAAAAAGAAAAAAAAATTGAAAATGGTTTTGGGTCTGTTTTTCTGGTGGTTTCAAAGTTGGTTCGCGAGCTCAGAGCTTAGAGATCCGGTTCACTAGAAATGGAAAGGGATTTAGGTGGTGGTTTGGGTGATGGAATCTGGTGGTGTTTCTAGTGGGTGGAGCAATGGTGTTGGTTCTCCAGTTGGGTTTTGCCAAAGAAGAAGAGTGAATGGATTTTGGGTTGTGGCGGCTAAGGGAGGAAAAATGGGAGAGGAAAAAATTAGGGTTTTCTATAAGGAAATTATTTCTCCCAATGCCAAAAAATATTATCCACCCCCCCCCCCCCACCATTTTTGACCTAATCAATAACTTAAATAGGAAAATAGTTATGCAATGGGCTCATATTATGGGCTTGGGATTATGGCCCAAAATCATCGATTAATCTGTGTGTGTAACTTTGATCCGTATTTGAATGAATTTTTAGACTGTGCAAAATATCAAAATGAATATTAACAAATGTAACAAATGAAACGAATATTAAAAAAAAATATAATGAACGTAACGAATGTAATGTAAAAAATACAATTTTAAAATTAACTAATAAAAAATCCTAAATTTTGATAAATAAGGATAGTTATCGATAAACTTATTTAAAATTCTAAAAAAATTGTTTTGCACTATCAAATAAATAAAACTTAAAAGTTACGAATTTTGAAAATGTTGGGCCAAAATTGGGTGTCAACAGCTGTCCCTTTCGTTGGATATGATTGATGAAAGAAATCATGGACAAAGAAACTTGACAAAACCGATTTTGGAAGAACACATGACCTTCATATAACAGGCTGAAATGTGGTGGGAGTCGATCCTCAACTTGCTTCCAAAAGCTTCCACAATGTGTTGCGTCCTTGTTGAAGTAGTCCCCACTTGTGGCTCAACTTAGAATGCATCCTCTTGGATGTTCTCGAAAAAATAATGATGAAACTCATTAGTAGAGACAAAATTACAGGAAAAAGGTAGCATCTCTTATGGTACGACAAAATGAAGATGATCCATTAGTAAGATATAAATACATGTCCTTCGGTAGAACGAATAAAAATGTTCCATTGATAGGATCTGAATGTATGTCCATTGGTAGGACAAATGAGGATGACTCATCGGTGGGATATAAATACATGTCCATCGATAGGACAAAGGAAGATGATCCATCGAAAGGATTTGAATGTATGCCCATTGGTAAGATGAATGAAAATGACTAATCGAAAGGATTTGAATGTATGTCCATCAATAGGACAAAGGAAGATGATCCATTGAAAGGATTTGAATGTATGTCCATTGGTAGGACGAATGAAAATGATCCATCAAAAGGATTTGATTGTATGTCCATCGGTAGGATGAATGAAAATGATGATCCATCGGTAGGATTTTGAATGTATGTCCATCGATAGGACTAATAAAAATGATTCATCGGTAGGATTTGAATGTATGTCCATCGATAAAACGAAGGAATATGATCCATCGAAAGGATTTGAATGTATGTCCATCGGTAGGACGAATGAAAATGATCTATCAAAAGGATTTTAATGTATGCCCATCGGTAGGACGAATGATAATGATCCATCAAAAGGATTTGAATGTATGTCCATCGGTATGATGAATGAAAATGATGATCCATCAGTAGGATTTTGAATGTATGTCCATATGTAGGACGAATAAAAATGATTCATCGATAGGATTTGAATGTATTCCCATCAGTAGGACAAATGAAAATGAACCATCGAAAGGATTTGAATATTTGTCCATCGGTAGGACAAAATGATGATCCATCGGTAGGATTTGAATGCATGTCCATTGGTAGGACAAATAAAAATGATTTATCAAAAGGATTTGAGTGTATGTCCATCGGTAGGATTTGAATGTCTGTCCATCGGTAGGATTTGAATGTCTGTCCATCGGTAGGACGAATGGAAAAAGATGATCCATCGACAGGATTTTGAATGTGTGTCCATCAGTTGGACAAATGAAAAAAGATGATCCATCGGTAGGATTTGAATGTATGTCCATTGGTAGGACGAAGGATGATGATCCATCGAAAGGATTTGAATGTATGTCCATCGATAGGACAAATGAAAATGATCCATTGAAAGGATTTGAATGCATGTCCATCAGTAGGACGAATGAAAATGATGATCCATCGATAGGATTTTGAATGTACGTCCATCGGTAGGACGAATAAAAATTCTTTCAATGCAAGTCTCCTCCAACTTGAACGTTGAATAGATAGGGTGCACATCTTTCACCTCTGAATAGATGCGACTTAAATGCAATGGCCTTTTCGGCGAATGAAAATGCAATGACCCTTTTAGTAAATGAAAAATGCAATGACCCCCTCGTCAAATGAAAAATGCAATGACCCTCTCGGCAAATGAAAAATGCAATGGCCCTTTTGACAAATGAAAAATGCAATGGCCCTCTCGGAAAATGAACAATGCAATGACATTCTTGGCAAATGAAAAAATGCAATGGCCTTCTCGGCAAATGAAAAATGTAAATGATGGATGACCCAATGAATTTCCACTGTAACGAGGTGGATGACTCGATGAATGTCCACTGTGACGGGATGGAAGGCTTGTGTGTCTTGAAAATGTCATCATCTTGATGCTTTCATCTATCCCTGTATTTGAAAATAAATGGTTACTAGACACAATCTTGCTTCAGCTAGCAACATGGTCAAAAAACTTTAAGGCAGGATTCACAAGAGAATGTGTACAAAGTGCCTGATCATTTTGGCACAAGTGAGAAATCATCATTTGGCACTTAAACAACTTGTGTTCATTGTAATTCATGTTTTATTGGTGATTTGCACGAGGAGTTGTTGGGTCGCCATGACAATGTTGGAGATTTGCAAGTTGACTTTGAACTTCAAGCTGTGATGAATCATTTGAAGTTGACTTTCAAGCTTCTGACAGTATTTGTTGGAATTTTTTAGGTCTTCCTAAAAAACATTGTCCCAGTTAGAACTTTTGGCAAATCTCAAAATGATCTCCAATCTTAACTTGCTAGAAAGAGCACCTCTATTGTGAATTTTTGAGATATTCTCAAAATTGTGTCCCAGTTTTTATTATAAGGAAAAAAGAAAATCACATTGGGTATATGACCGAGCCATCGTGGCGCCTATATATCCTATTGAGCCAAGAATCAGGTCAAATGTAGTTCCAATCCTGTAGATGATAAATACTGCATAGAATCTGAAGCAAGATCATCAGTAGAAAATGCACAATATGAACATGATAAAATAGAAAAATAATATTCTATGTGATATTCAAAGCCTAAAGACAAGATATATCACATTTTTGGGACGGACAACCCAATGAAGTAAAATAGGCATCACACACTAACATGATTAACCTAATGACACTTTTTACAATGAACAACTCTAAAAGGGAAGGAAAGATATATATATATATATATATATATATATATATATATATATATATATATATATTATTTTATTTTTATGGAAAGAATTTTTTTTTAAAAAGAATGTTTTGAAAAATATTAAAGAGTGGGTGGTTGCCCTTTTTTTTCTTAAAATATAAATAATATAAAGAGACAGTCAAATCTTAACTACAATTGGTATCAGGAGTTAGAATCGCATGTAAATCTTTTCTTCTTTTTTTTAACTGAGATTGAATTCAAGGTAACTCCTATAGATTCAACTGGTACCTCTTATCTTTGTGTTAAAACTTAAAGTTCAAGTTGAGTAAAGAGTAAAGAGTAAATATTGAAGTTCATTTCTTCAAAAGTATATGGGTACTATGTATACCCAAGAGTTTAAAAACACATTTGAACAAGAAAGGGAAACACCGATTTCCAAGAGAGCTTTTAAGCTAAGTTTTGAGTAATTATCTCAAACCAAAGAAAAAAGTTTGTTTTAAAAACATATGGTCTAAGTATATTTTGGGAGTAGTATTGAGCACCGATATGGGGATGCTAGTTCATATTAACTCAAGTCTCCATAAACCATGTAGCCATCATGGGTTGTAAGGGATCATACTTTTTAGATGAGTCCTTAAGATACTATTAGCATAGACTAGTGGATCAACTTAGTTAAGGAATTCTATATGAAGATAAAGTATAGGACAATTCTGACAGCATGGGAAAAATGTTGTATCACCACTTAGGCTTATAGTGGTGGTTGTCGCTTAGAGAAACTCCCACAAAAACTATATTACTTTGATAAATGAGTAAAGTTGAGTTTGTTATTGCATATATTTAACAAATTGAGTTGCTATATATTGTTCTAAATGGTTTGTATAAATTGCATTATTATTGTTGTTTTACACTGTATTTTGAGTTGAGTAAAGCCAAGGTAAGTGTTCCTTTCAGATCCTTTTCAAGCTTAAGTTGTGTTTAGCATTCCAACTCGCATACTCATACATTCAATGTACTGATGCCAGTTGGCCTGCATCATCTTATGATGCAGATACATGTAACCAGGATCAACATCCAACGCCTCGTTGATCTAGTTGAGCACTCAGAGTCAGTTGGTAAGTCTCTTAGCATTTCGGAGGGCTCTTTTTATCATTTTCTTTCTAATTTTCAGTTGTTAGGATGATCGGTTCTTCTGTCCTGACATCGCTCTTTGTTTTAGAGGCTTCATCAACAGATAGTTATACTTCTTTAGTCTTATTCATTTAAGTTGTATGCGTTTAAGACTTGAGTTGCCATTTTGGCTAAGGCATTATTTCTTAGGTTATTGATGAGTTATATTTCTTATGTTTAAGTATTCCGCTGAGTAATTTGCTTGGGGCCAGCAATGGTTCTTGAGTGCTAGTCCCGCCTAGGGTGTAGGCTCGGGGCGTGATAAACTTGGTATCAAAGCCAAGATTTCAAGAGTCCTAGGGATTCTATGAAGCCGTGTCTATAAAGTCCTAGTTATCGTTGTGAAGTGCGCTACATCTATAATTAGGAGGCTACAACACTTAGAAAAAATTCTCACTTCTTTCACACTCATTTGGTCCGTTAAAGTTTGATCTCTAAAAGCTTTCCTTCTAATTCATGCTTGCGCGTGTTTTCAGATAACCATGCCTCCATAAAGAGCTGTCAGAGGTCATCCTGCTAGGTGTAATGGTGAGGAGCAAGGGGTACCCAATGCATCTGAAGTGCAACCCCAAGGAGAAGTTACCAATGCTGAGTTCCGTGAGGCTATAAGAATGCTAAGTCAAGCTGTGACTAACCAGGTTGGGCAACAAAGAAGAGCTCAACAAGAAGAGGCTAACACTTTAAGGATTCATAAGTTCTTGAGGATGAACCCTCCAAGCTTCAGTGATTCGAGCACTATTGAGGATCCAGAGAACTTTATTGAGGAGCTACAAAAGGTATTTGATGTTATGTTTGTTGCCGACACTGAGCAAGTTTAACTAGCTGCATATCAACTGAAGAATGTTGCTAGGACTTGGTTTGACCAATGGAAGAAGAATTGAGCTAAGAATACACCGCCTGTGAGTTGGGCTTGTTTTGACGATGCCTTCTTGGGTCATTTCTTCCCCTAAGAACTTAAAATGGATGAGGTATGAGAATTCCTTACCCTTAAGAAAGAGTCACTAACTGTTCATGAGTATGGGTTGAAGTTCACCCAACCATCCCGTTATGCTCTGGAGATGGTTGTGTATATAAGGAGTAGAATGAGTCTGTTTATCAAGAAAAGAGGGCAGGGTAGTGATGCTAATTGGGGACATGGATATATCGAGGTTAATAGTATATGTACAACAGGTTGGGGAAGAGAAGCTGAGGGATAGGGAGGAATTTAGAAACAATAAGGCTAAGACAGGGAATGAGTCCAGGCAATAGAAAAGTAATGTGAATCATTCGTCCTTTCAGCAAAAGCGAAAGGGATCTGCACCATCATCTGCTAGTGCACCTGCACCAAGAAACAAATGTGAGTATAATGGTCAGAATTTGCAGAACTACAAAGCTAGACCTGCCCAGTCTCAGGGTAGTATGGCACAAGGAGTTAACTAGGCTCCTGCATGTGCTAGGTGTGGTATTACCCACCTAGGTAAGTGTCGTGATGGCCTGTCAAGTTGTTTAAAGTGTGGACAAGAGGGTCACTTCATGAAAGAGTGCCCTAAGAACATGCAAGGTAGTGGAAATCAGGACAATAGAGCCCAATATTCATCAGTTGCTCCACCAAACAGAGTTGCACCTAGAGGAGCTACTTTTGGTATAGTCAGAGGAGCAAATCGCCTCTATGCGATCACTTGTCACCAAGAGCAAGAGAACTCTCCAGATGTTGTCACTGCTATGATCAAAGTCTTTCTCTTGATGTTTATGCTTTGCTAGGCCCATGAGCAAGTTTATCTTTTGTGACCCATTATGTTGCAAATAATTTTGATGTTCTTCATGAGAAACTCTGTGAACCTTTTTGGGTTTCTACACCTATTGGGGAGTCTATAGCTGACTGAGTTTATCGTGATTGTGTCATTTCTATTAATTTTAAAGACACCATGTCTGATTTAATTGAGTTAGACATGGTAGATTTCAACATTATTTTAGGTATGGACTGGCTTCATGCTTGTTATGCCTTAATTGATTGTAGAACTCGAGTTGTTAAATTCTAAATTCCTAATGAGCCAGTCTTAGAGTGGAGAAGTAGTTCAACAGTGCCTAAGGGTCAGTTTATTTCATACCTTAAGGCAAGAAAGTTAGTTTCTGAGGGTTGTGTCTATCACTTAGTCCGAGTTAATGACTCTAGTGTTGTAATACCTCCTATGCAGTCAGTTCCTATAGTAAAAGAGTTTCTAGAAGTCTTTCCAGATGATCTCCCGGCATCCCTCCTGAGAGATAAATAGACTTTGGTATAGACCTTCTTCCAAATACTCGTCCTATCTCTATTCCCCCCATATAGAATAACACCATCAGAGTTGAAAGAGCTTAAATAACAGTTGAAAGATCTCCTTAATAAGGGCTTTATTTGACCAAGTGTCTCACCTTGGGGCGCTCTGGTCTTATTTATGAGAAAGAAAGATGGTTCCCTTAGGATGTATATACATTACTGTCAGTTGAACAAAGTTACCATCAAGAACAAGTATCCTCTTCTAAGAATTGATAATCTTTTCAATCGACTTTAAGGTGCTTCTTTTTTTCTAAGATTGACCTTAGATCTGGCTACTATCAGTTGAAAGTAAGGGAGTGTGATATTCCCAAGACAACATTCAGGACTTGTTATGGTCATTATGAGTTTTTGGTCATGCCGTTTTATTTAAATAATGCACCTGCAGTGTTCATGGGCCTTATGAATAGAGTATTCAAGCCTTATTTAGATACGTTTGTTATCATTTTCAGTAAGGACATTCTAATCTATTTGAGGAGTGAGGAAGATCATGCTAGCCATCTCAAAATAGTTCTTCAGACTTTGAAAGATAAGGAGTTATATGCTATGTTCTCTAAATATGAGTTTTGGCTTGAGTATGTGGCGTTCTTGGGCCACATAGTTTCCGATGATGGAATTAGAGTTGATACCCAAAAGACAAAGGCAGTGCAAACTTGGCCTAGACCCACATCTCCAACTGATATTAGGATTTTCTTGGGTTTGGCTGGCTATTATAGAAGGTTTGTAGAGGGATTCTCATCTATCTCATCTCCTTTGACCAAGTTAACTCAGAAGACAGTGAAATTTCAATGGTTTGAAGCTTGTGAGAAAAGCTTTTAGGAATTGAAAAAGAGGTTAACTCCTGCCTCAGTGTTGACCTTACCATAAGGTACTCAAGGTTTTATGTTGTATTGTGATGCATCTAGAGTTGGTTTGGGTTGTGTATTAATGCAGAATGGAAAGGTGATACGAGAAGAATTACCCAACCCATGACTTAGTGTTGGCTGCTGTAGTATCCGCTTTGAAGATATGGCATCATTATTTGTATGGTGTTCATGTTAATATATTCACTGATCACAAGAGTCTTCAGTATTTGTTTACTCATAAAGAGCTTAATCTTAGATAAAGAAGGTGGTTAGAATTACTCAAAGATTATGACATGAGTATTCTTTACCACCCAGGTAAGACTATTTGTTGCTGATGCTTTAAGCAGGTTGTCTATAGGTAGTACCGCCCATGTTGAGGAGGAAAAAAGATAGTTAGCGAAAGATGTGCATAGACTTGCACGCTTAGGAGTCCGACTAATGGATTCCACAGAAGGAGGAGTAGTGGTGATGAATGGGGATGAATCTTCATTAGTGTCAAAAATGATAGAAAATCAACACCAAGACCCAATTTTTATTGAATTGAAGGCAAATGTTCATAAGCAGAAAGTTATGGCTTTTGAACAAGGGGAGATGGCGTACTGAGATATCAAGGTAGATTGTACGTGCCAAGGGTGGATGAAATCCAAGAGAGGATCATGGAGGAAGCTCATAGCTCTAGATATTCCATTCATTCGGTTTCCACAAAGATGTTTCACGATTTGAGAGAAGTCTATTGGTGGAGTAGCATGAAGAAGGGCATTGCAAAATTTGTTTCTAAGTGTCCGAATTGCCATCAAATTAAAGTAGAGCATCAAAGGCTTGGTGGTATAGCTCAAAATATAGGACTTCCGGAATAGAAGTAGGAGATGATTAATATGGACTTCATCACAAGTTTACCAAGGTCTCGCAGGCAGCATTATTCTATTTGGGTGATGGTCGATAAAATGACAAAATCAGTCCACTTTTTGCTGGTAAAGACTACCCATACAACAGAGGATTATGCCAAGTTGTATCTTCAAGAAGTTTTTAGACTTCATGGAGTTTCGGTCTCCATTATTTCAGATAGAGGTGTGCAATTTACCGCACAGTTTTTGAAGTCATTCCAAAAAGGCTTGGGCTCACAGGTTAACTTAAGTATTACATTTCATCCTTATACATATGGGCAAGTAGAGCACACTATTAAGACCTTAGAAGACATGTTGAGGGCCCGTGTGATTAATTTCAAAGGTAATTGGGATGATCACCTACCCCTTATTGAATTTTCTTACAACAATAGTTATCACTCTAGCATCCACATGACTCCTTATGAAGCTCTTTATGGGAGAAGATGCAGATCTCCTATTGGGTGGTTTGAAGTTGGTGAAGCTGGGTTGATAGGATCTGATTTAGTTCATCAAGCAATGGAGAAGGTGAAAGTGATTCATGAAAGGTTAAAAACAACACAGAGTCGTCAAAAATCCTATACTGATTTTGGGAGAAGAGAGTCAGAGTTTGAAGTATATGATTGGGTATATCTTAAAGTTTCACCCATGAAAGGTGTTATGAGATTTGGTAAGAAGGAGAAGCTTAGTCCCCGATATATTGGCCCTTACAGAATACCGAAAAGGGTAGGCAATGTAGCTTATAAGTTGGAGCTACCCCAAGAGTTTTCTGCGGTTCATCCGATCTTTCACATCTCCATGTTGAGGAAATGCATGGGCTATCCTTCATTGATCAGACCAACTAAAGATATTGGGATCAAGGATAGCTTATCTTATGAAGAGATTCTGGTCTAGATTCTAGATTGCCAAGTTCGCATGTTGAGGACTAAGGAAGTAGCATCAGACAAAGTCCTTTAGAGGAATCAATTCGTTGAAAAAGCTACTTGGGAAGCGGAGGAGGATATGAAGAAGAGATGTCCACATCTCTTTGAGTTCGGAGAAATTCCAGACCAAGGTACTAATTCTTTTCTTAGTACTCTTTAATTATGAGACTGTATGTTGTGTTTGCATTGTTTGTTGGGTGTTTGAGTTGAATGTTAGATGCTACACCCTTAGCCTAGTAAGAGCAATCTTATTCGAGGACGAATGTTCCCAAAGGGGAGATATTGTAACATCTCGCCAATTTGAAATAACTAGGAATAAGTTATGAATTGGAAATAACCATTTTTTGGAAAGAATATAAAATCTGGAAAATTTGTTAGGTTTGTTAAGTTGGATTTTTAGTCAACTTCAAATGACCATAACTTCTAAATCAAGATGATTTAGGTGTGTTTCCAGATATTTTAGGAAATATCTTGGAATAATCTTTCCAATGCCGCTGATTTTGTGCAATTCCGAGTTCGTATGAATGAGATATGTCTATTCGAAGTTGGGCTGTTCAAATAAGAAAGTGTCCAATCAGGATTTTGGAATGGTGTTTTGGTCTTTTCCATACCCAATTAATTTAATTCATTTTTGAGTGAATTAATTAAGGGTCAAAAATGAATTGTTTCTGTTTGCTCAATTGGAAATAGAATTAGGGTTTTTGGAGAAAGAACGCTAGAGAAAAGAGAAGAGGAAAAGCAAGATTAGTCTTTTCGTAAGGAATTGATTGCGGATTTCATCAAAGATTTGATCCTACATGGTATGTGAGATTTTCATAACAATGGGTTTGTTCACCCACGTGCTAAGCATGTTTGATTCAACGTAAATTCGTTCGAAAAAGATTGGAATTTGAATGTTCTTAATAGTTGTTCCTAAATTACTTTCGTTCTTGAACATGAGTTGAGATTAAGGAGTTTCTTGATATTAAAGTGTTGTTTCCTTGAGTTGTTTGAGTTAAATTCTTGAGTATATGTTTTGGGTACCTGAATCTAAAGTGAAATTGTAAAAAGGAATCAAAAATAATTGAATTAAGGTTAGAAAACGAGTCGAAAAGTTCGTCGGGTTTTCCTGGGAAGGAGCTGGTGCGATGCACCACCTAGCACCCAAGGGGCTGGCGCGGCGCGCCTACAGTGCACCCAAAATGAGTCCCAAAAAGTTGGGGCTAGTACGGCGCGCCTGGGATGCACTCAGATCATCGTTTTTCACCAGTGTTTTGTCATTCAGTCTGTTTAAGTCCTTTGAAAGTGTTCTAATACTTCCCATTGATTCTAACTACTCTAAAAGGCTTATAAACATCTAGAAATCATCCAGAAAAATGAATCATAACTTTGAATCCATAAATTCAAATTCAAGGAAAGTTAAGAGCTAAGTCTAGGATGTTTTAAGAGTCTTTTCAAGAAGTGTTTTACAAATGCTTTTAACTTTGTTTTAAGACTTAAAGTTCAAGTTGAGTAAAGAGTAAAGAGTAAAGGTTGAAGTTAATTTCTTCAAAAGTATATGGGGACTATGTATTCCCAAAAGTTTAAAAATGTTTTCATATTTGAACAAGAAAGGGAAACACCGATTTCCAAGAGAGCTTTTGAGCTAAGTTTTGAGTAATTATCTCAAACCAAAGAAAAAAGTTTGTTTTAAAAAACATATGAGCTAAGTATTTTGGGAGTATATTGAGTACCGATATGGGGATGCGAGTTCGTATTAACTTAAGTCTCCATAAACCATGTAGCCATCATGGGCACTAAATGATCATACTTTTTAGATGACTCCTTAAGATGCTTTTAGCATAAACTAGTGGATCCACTTAGTTAGGGCGTTCTATATGATGACAAAGTAGGCAGTGTGGACAAGACGTTGTATCACCACTTAGGCTCATAATGGTGGTTGTCGGTTAGAGAAACTCCCACATAAATTATATTACTTTGATATATGCGTAAAGTTGAGTTTGTTATTGCATATGTTTAACAAATTTAGTTGCTATTTACTGTTCTAAATGGTTTGTATAAATTGCACTATTATTGTAATTTTACACTGTATATTTAGTTGAGTTATTCATAAGTTGAGTAAACCCAAAGTAAGTGTTCATTTCATATCCTTTTCAAGCTTAAGTTGTGTTTAGCATTACAACTCGCATACTCGTACATTCAATGTATTGATTCCAGTTGACCTACATCATCTTATAATGCATACATAGGTTACCAGGGTCAACATATAGCACCTCGTTGATCCAGTTGATCATTCAGAGTCAGTTGGTGAGCCTCTTAGCATTCCGGAGGACTCTTTTTATCATTTGATTGTTAGTTTTCAGTTGTTAGGATGATCGGGGGTCCTGTCCCGACATCCCTCTTTGTTTTAGAGGCTTTATAGATAGATAGTTATAGTTCTTTAGTCTTATTTATTTCAGTTGTATACGTTTAAGATTTGAGTTTCCATTTTGGCAAAGACATTATTTCTTAAGTTATGTATGAGTTATATTTCTTATGTCTAAGTCTTTCGTTGAATAAGAAAGTCAGGCCAAGGATTCGCTTGGGGCTAGCAATGGTTCTCGAGTGCCAATCCCGCTCAGGGTGTAGGCTCGGGGCATGACAGGGCAGCTGCCCTTCTAAAAAGGAGAAGAAGGCACCTCCTAAAGAAGGCAAAGGCAAGGAAAAGGAACTCGCATTTAAGATATTTGAACACAAATTCGGCAATGATGGGGATTCCTTTGATTCCCATAGTGCATTCTATGAGCCTGAGGATGACCAGTCTCTACAGTCCCGACGAGTAGAAATTCATGCATGGTCTCATCAAGATGCATCTAAGGTTTTAGAGGCCACACTTCTTGCTACTGATACAGTGCCTGCTCTGACACAGACGGTGGTTCTAGCGCTATCAATTCAGGGTCTTTCTCCTCGGCTACTCAACAAGCTAAGGGTCGAGGGGTTGAGGACGATTCTTGAGGAGAAGCTGATATCGACAGAAGGCCTAGAGGGTAGGTATCCTAATTGTGGGAAAATCTCAGGTTCCATAGATTCGAGTTGTTTACTAGGCTCCAAGGCCCATCCATTCCTATATGGGTTCAGGAGTTTTACTCAACAAATGGTGACCTGGTAAATAAGGGCTAGAAGAAGGCAGTACTTTCAGACTGTTAGAGTCCATCATGGTACAGTGGAAAGGAGTAAGCTACAGCCGCAACCATATTAATGTTGTATTTGATAGAGGGTTAGTTTTTGACTACCCAAATTTGGCTACCACTACGACACCTTTAGATGATCTCAAGGGCTGGCTTTTCCCCCTCATTTCTAATCACCCCGAGGTGGATTGAGGTAAGAGTCTAGATTGAGAAGAAGGACTTGAATATAGCTGCACGGTACTGGTTCATATTCATCAGCAGCTTCATTATGCCTTCACAGAATGAGTCCATCCTCCGCCATCCAAAAGCGGCTTGCCGTAGGTCAATCATAGCCCATAGGAGCATTGACTTGGGACTCATCATTGAGTAGGAGATGACCATGAGGGCTATGTAGCGCCATACGTCCCTTTTATTCCCAGTCCTGACTGTAGAAGTGTGCCAGCGTGCTAAAGTTCCTCGTGACAAGAAGAGGGACATCGAGGTCACCCCTACATCCTCCACAAATATCCAGCATATAGAGGTCGAGTACATTCAGGAAGAGGAAGACAGGAGGAGATCAGCTCCGGTGGATACATCCCTGGAGGTTGATGATGAGTCGATACCTGCAGAGGCATCTTTTCCTACTCCGGCCTCCAAGACTTTAGGTACTCCCTCTTCAAATTCCTCCCATGTTCCTAGTTCATCTACTGCTTCCCGGCCCATCAGGATTACTCAGGCCATGATCTTGAAGATAGGGCACTTATCCTATTCTGCCGATGTGCGGCTACCCGATTAGGGGTCGCAGTACATTGGATGATCGAGTGGGACATCCTAGCTGCATTGACACCCCTTCAGACATCTATTGATGCTCTCACAGTGATAGTAAAGACTTGTGAGAGTCGACAGAGGGCTACTTCAGAGATGACGACTTTGAAAGCTGAGGTTGCAGACTTGAGGAAGGACGTGGACTATCTAATGTCTACAAACTTCACTTATTTATTTGAGGCAGCTAAGACAGAGGGTGTCCCAGGTAGTTCTAAAATACCTCTGGCTACCACCAGAGATGTGCCTATGGATGATATGGTAGGTGATGAGTCGGAGGCAGAGATAGATGAAGAGCAACTAGAGGTGCAAGAGGAGACTATCTATGAAGACCTGCCAGACCTAGAGGAGACGATTGTACAGTCAGTCATACAGACATTGCTGACAGAGACGTCTATGGCAGGCCCTAATGGAGCTAGTGCTGCTGATGTGACCTCAGGCACTGATGCCCTGATAGATTGTGTGACTGTGTAGAAATGACCTTTCTTTACCTCTCTCTCTGTCAATTTTATTGAGTTTTTATTATTTTGTTGTATTTGAGGACAACTACATTATTTGTTTGTGGTGGGGTGAGGTATTTTCATACCTACCTCTTGTGACTACATCTTTTATATATATTGGGGTTTTTTGTTTAAATTGTGTTTTGATATTGTTTTGTGGATATTTGAGTTTGTGGCTCCTCATTATGAATGCAAATGGTTTTGATCCATCTAAAAAAACTGCCACCTCTTATTATGTTTGAATGTGGTTGTTCTTGTGTAAATTTGAGTATTGGCTATGATCAATACCGATGACTTCAATAGTGCTCTTAATCGAACAAAAATGAATGTGTGGCTATGATGAGGCCAAATGAAGTTGCATAGACAATATGTGAACTTTTTGCATCTCGTTGTGACTAGCCAATTATTGAATAGAGTCTCTTGTGGTGAACGTTGCACACTAGCGAAAGTATGGAGTCTTGTTTGATATTGGTGCCAATAACTTGTGTGATGATCTTACCATGAACCTCGTGTGATGATACCTAAAATTTACCTTGTTGGTCCAATTGACTAAGTGATGCAAGCTCTTGAAATGATCTTAGGCAACAATTTTGAAGAGTGAAGCAATTTGATAATATACCTCTTTTGTGTCCAACCTTGTGAGATGTGTGAACTTTGAGCCTTGTCCTTTTCTTGAAAGAAACTTGATGCAATTGAAACCCCTCTTTATCCATTCACCCATAATCCTCATGAAGTGTGGTTTGTTTGAATAGCCAACTTAGGCCAAAAGCCTATGTTGGGGGTGTGGTGAAAAGAGAAGGTAAATCAAGAAGTGTGAAGAAGTTCTCCTTGATACATGGTTTTGAAAAATATGGAACCCCTCCATACAAAAAAAAAAAAAAAAAAAAAAAAAAAAAAGAAGAATGAAAGAAGAATGAAAGAGAAAAAGAATGAAAAAGTTGTGAAATAAAAATTGTGAAAGTTGCAAAAGAAATAGGGTGTCCGGTATTCCATTATAAGTGAATAATGGGGTGAATTTTGAGCATGAGTGAAAATACTGAATAAAAGGAAGGAAAAATGATGGTCATACCACATTTCATGAGGATAGTAGCCACTAAGCCTAAATGACCATACCTTTACATTCAGCCCCATTACAAGCCTTGAAAAGACCATTTTGATCTTGAGTGAGCTGAAACGAATGTTGAATGAAAAATAAGGGCAAACCTATGGGTGAAGTAATGCATGTATTCATCTTTGTGAGTGTGAGAGTTGTATGTTATTCTGGAACTATAAATTGTTGAACAATTTTGTGTGAATGTTGAATCATCTTTGTTGTGAGGGCATTTGAGTACCTTTGTTGAGCTTGAACTTGCATTTGAAGCAAGTATTGTGAATTTGAGAATCTTTGATAATAGTGAGTCACAACTTGAATCTTTGAGTGCACAATTGATCCTTGCATGAGTAAGTTGAGTCTTGTTGTGTGCATTCATGATTGAGTCTTTTGTAGCACTATTTGAGACATCCTTTTTGAACTGCTGAACTTGAGTTTTACTCTAGGACAAGCAAAAGTTTAAGTTGGGGGTGTTGATGAGTCCGAGATTTAGACTCATTTAAGGCTTTGTTTATATAGAATTAGTATCCTTAAATGCCTAATTTGTGCCAATAATTAATGTAAAACCCTTGATTTTTAGGTTTATAGATTGAGGAACAAAGCAAGGATACTAATAAGCAAAAAGGAACAAAGCAGGCAAAAAGGATGAAGAAAGAAAGCCTAGTATCGCCAAGTGAACTTGGCGAATCGCCGAATGGCTATTTGACCGCCTAAAGTTACAGTGTGCCATGCCCTGAGAGAAGAAATCAAGTCGGCGATGGAAAGGAGCAGTCGGTGGATCGCCAAGTAGTTCCGCTATGCAGTGTTGGATCGCCTAAAGTTACAGACCTTGAGGATGCTTAATGCCAAGGCAGAAAGGCGATAGAAGTGACCAAAGGGCGGCTCGTCGAGCGGTTCGGCGAGCCTGACTTACTTCATCGAGTGACTCTTCGCAGCACATTTTTGGCGACTATAAATACATTTTTTGAACGTTTAGTTGAGGATCTGAGCTCATATATTGTTAATCTATTTTTGAGTTTTGAACTGGTGAGACAATTTTCCCTAGTTTTTCCTAAGTTTTAATGAATTGAAGTTTTTCAATTTTGATAAATTTGAAGTGGGTCTTTGAGATTCTTTGAATTGGAGCATTCAATCGACGTATCTACACTTACCTAGTTGATGGATAATCAATTAGGTAACTGCTTTTACCTTTTAATGATGTCTAGATAAAACCTCAATTCTTGGGGTGTGATTATGGGCTGATTTAGCTTATGTGTATTGCTAATTGTTAGTTTAAATGCTATTTAGAAGTGAGTTCAATCATTAATTGTGGTTTAATTTAAGAATTATAGTTGCAAATATTGTTCTACCCTTGTGTTTTTGGCTTGCTCAAGAGAAAGGTTTTAAAACTAAACTTATTGATTGATGGTCTGTGAGTATTAGGTTGACCTGAGTTCAGCTTGAGAGAGTAAATCCTAAACCCAATCCCACATATTCAGCTCGAGAGAGTGAGTGGACTAAGCATTCTTGTTGATGTTCGAGAGAAATCAACTTGATACGGGGTAAATTGTTTGAGAGAAAGTTTATCTGCTCTATAGCCTAGCTTACTCACTAATATCTAGCTATTTTCTAATAGTTGTAATTACCCGTTTGTCTATATTTGCCTATAATCGAATCATATCCAAGAACTCATCTCATTATTGTTATTTCATATTATTTGCTGTTGTTTGTAGTTGAATTCAAACCCACCCACCCCCCCCCCCCCATTTGACATTCGTGTCACCCCCTGATTTGAATGATGTCTTCAATCAATAACTTCTATTCCTATGACTAATTTGAACAAGTTCATACTTCCCTACTGAATCTGAAATACGAGCACTCCCTATGAGATTCGTCCCCAACTCATTTAGTTGGGTTATTATACTAACTAGCGATCGTTGACACTTAGAATTGGATGAAGTATCCTTGAAATGTTAAATCATCCACCCACAAAAGTGAAAACATGCATGGACATAGCAAGTAAATCATACTCCAAACCATGCACATAAAGAGATAGGTGGTCACATAAGAATGTACAGGACCAAGGTTGAATAACACTAAATGCTTCCTCTAAAGAGCCCATATCAAAATTTCCATTCAGTTAACTCCATTTCTATGATTTTAGCTACCCACAATCTACTGGTACGGTCCACATTATGATCGTACCTATACTCTATTTATCATACTCCACACACTATTCACAACATTCCACTAAATCCTGCATTTTCAATACTAACAACTATCATAACCACTTTGTCCATTTTCCTTACTCTGAACCAAAACTTTAAGTGAAGCCCTTCTTTAGGTCCTTTAATAATCAAAAGTAACAAACTTTACTACCCAAACCATGCATAAGTTCTTCCAAATACTCAATACTTGATGCAATCAACCATTTCCTACATTATAATTCCATACCTTGATAAAATATACCATCACAAATGTAGACTTGCAATGAAAAATTTTAAATTGTGAATCCAATTATGTAACCCAATCTCTTTATCTATCAACATTTAGCTCATACCTTGAAGATTTTTATGAATTCATGTATCTTAGCTCATCATTGATCACCTCTCCATTGACCTTACCATATACTTCACTAAAAATTCAATTGTAATCATCACCAAACTCAAAACCACAAAAGAACTTATCATCACATTCGAGTTGAACATATGTACACTCCATTCTCAAGTCTTATCCAATAGTTTATAACCATTCTGATGAACTTGTGACACTATTACCATAACTAGAGCAAAACAGATGAAACCACACGTCTCTAAACCCAATTTTCAACCCCTCTAAGGATACCTCTTTAGCCCTTGAAATCAGAGAAATATTCTAGTCCTTCCGAATACTATACTACATCCCGCTAATTTTTATTTTATTTTTTATTATGACTCTAGTCCTTTAAATTCTATTCAAGTGGTGTCCCAAAATCTCCTAAAACTTTCCATACAACCGAATTACTCACCAAGTAGTAGAACATAACAACCTTAGATACTCGCAGGTCGTTGTTACCATATAAAAAATTTTCAAACAATAATTTTTATTATATAGTTGTATGCCAATCACAATCCTTCACAAACTCTTATTAGCATCATGCTCAATTAGCCCTTTCCAGCACCACAAAGTCAACCTTTTCATCGACTTGACGTCTCAAACCCAGTTATACCAAGCAACTTCAAAGGACTAACCTAATTTTATACGCATTTTCTTACTAAACTCTCCAATTGCCTCCACCTAAGTATACTCACTAAGACTTTCTTTATCCATAAGCTTGTCATTTTGATATCAATCCACTCTTTAGATAAAATCACCAATCCTCATTTATAATCCTCAAGATACGCTTCACAATCTAAATGCATCAATACCATACAAAAGATCCACCACAAAAATCTTCCTTAAAAACAAAGATTAATCCAAGCGTTCATCGTAACAAACTAGTTAGTTTCTCAAATGTGAATGCAAAACCTAATCTTATTATTTGAACATGTCATACAACTAATAACTCCTTTAGTAGTTCGTATTTGCAATTGACAATCAACGTATACATTTCCACATAGCACTAGTACCACACCATAAGAGTTCGATAGATCTATCACTAGAAAACATCATACCTATCGAGAATATCGTACCCAATTAAACCACACATTTCTACCCATTGAATGACTGTAAAACATTACCAAATATGTTCTGAATTTATCCCAAGTGATTTGCATTCTTTCTTAGATCAGGTCGATAACAAAAGTAACACACTTTGTAACTCTACCCAAGTAGGCATTGGTACTATTGTAGTAATTGTATCATGACCCCTTTTGATATACACTCAATCTTATAAAATCGTAGTAGAGAGTCTGACCTCAATTGCCGCAACATAAATTCATCATTCACTAAGAAACCTTTACGTGTTATGATAACTTTACTAACTGTACTTTTCAAGCAATGGTGCTCATTATCTAGATGTCCCTTACAAAATTTCTTGAATGTTGTCACCTTCACAACGTCATTTAACTCCACCCAATCTACCTCCATCACAAAATCAACCACTTCCTGAAAAGATTTTTCTAAAGCAGTCACCTATAAATCTTGAATCTGTAAATTTGACCTCAATCTCTTCACCAAGCAGCGAATTTGCTCTTCAAAACTAAAGCAAAACTAATTGCATATCTAGGTAAAGCACAAAATTTGGCCTCATAGGTTGCAACATATATCTCTTGTTATTCAGTAACTCGCCTCTCCTCATATCTCTCAAAGTCCCGATTAAATACTTCCCCATGAAGATGCTAGAAAATGCTTCCCAAAACATAGGTAGTGCATTTTCTGGTCAACACTCAACTTGAAAATGCCACCACATTTTTATGTCTCTCCAAAACTAGTATGTCACAAACTCAACACCAAACCTCTCCCCTATATTCATCTTATTAGGCATCTCATGACAACCAATAAGAAAATTATAAGCATCTTCATATTTAGTACCCTCGAAGAACAAAGTTTCAACTTTAAGAACTTAATAAAGAGATCATGTTGGTCACTAGTTATTTCATGCTCACAGTGAATCGAGAAAAAATGCCTATTTTCCAAGGACGCATCCTCTCTTGCTAGTATTGATGTTGCCACTTCTATTGCTCTAGTAGTGACCATATATGAAATAGAGTGATGAAGGTCATATACCAATTTATATCACCTAGATACCAATTGGATTCAAGTAATAGCATGAAAGAAAAATGAATAGATTCAAAACATATTAGGTAATGTTTTGCAGTCATTCAATGGGTAGAAATGTGTGGGTTAATTAGGTACGATATTCTCGATAGGTATGATGTTTTCTAGTGATAGATCTATCGAACTCTTATGGTGTGGTACTAGTGCTATGCGAAAATGTATACGTTGATTGTCAATTGCAAATATGAACTACTAAAGGAGTTATTAGTTGTATGACATGTTCAGATAATAAGATTAGGTTTTGCATTCACATTTGAGAAACTAACTAGTTTGTTGCGATGAACTCTTGGATTAATCTTTGTTTTTAAGGAAGATTTTTGTGGTGGATCTTTGGTATGGTATTGATGCATTTAGATTGTGAAGCGTATCTTGAGGATTATAAATGAGGATTGGTGATTTTATCTAAAGAGTGGATTGATATCAGAATGACAAGCTTATGGGTAAAGAAAGTCTTAGTGAGTATACTTAGGTGGAGGAAATTGGAGAGTTTAGTAAGAAAATGCGTATAAAATTAGGTTAATCCTTTGAAGTTGATTGGTATAACTGGGTTTGAGACGTCAAGTCGATGAAAAGGTTGACTTTGTGGTGCTGGAAAGGGCTAACTGAGCATGATGCTAATAAGAGTTTGTGAAGGATTGTGATTGGCATACAACTATATAATAAAAATTATTGGTTGAAAATTTTTTATATGGTAACAACGACCTGCGAGTATCTAAGGTTGTTATGTTCTACTATTTGGTGAGTAATTCGGTTGTATGGAAAGTTTTAGGAGATTTTGGGACACCACTTGAATAGAATTTAAAGGACTAGAGTCATAATAAAAAATAAAATAAAAATTAGTGAGATGTAGTATAGTATTCGGAAGGACTAGAATATTTCTCTGATTTCAAGGGCTAAAGAGGTATCCTTAGAGGGGTTGAAAATTGGGTTTAGAGACGTGTGGTTTCATCTATTTTGCTCTAGTTATGGTAATAGTGTCACAAGTTCATTAGAATGGTTATAAACTATTGGATAAGACTTGAGAACGGAGTGTACATATGTTCAACTCGAATGTGATGATAAGTTCTTTTGTGGTTTTGAGTTTGGTGATGAGTACAATTGAATTTTTAGTGAAGTATATGGTAAGGTCAATGGAGAGGTGATCAATGATGAGCTAAGATACATGAATTCATAAAAATCTTCAAGGTATGAGCTAAATGTTGATAGATAAAGAGATTGGGTTACATAATTGGATTCACAATTTAAAATTTTTCATTGCAAGTCTACATTTGTGATGGTATATTTTATCAAGGTATGGAATTATAATGTAGGAAATGGTTGATTGCATCAAGTATTGAGTATTTGGAAGAACTTATGCATGGTTTGGGTAGTAAAGTTTGTTACTTTTGATTATTAAAGGACCTAAAGAAGGGCTTCACTTAAAGTTTTGGTTCAGAGTAAGGAAAATGGACAAAGTGGTTATGATAGTTGTTAGTATTGAAAGTGCAGGATTGAGTACATTAAGTTAATTCAATATCTTTTCCTTTAATGTTACCGTGTCGTAACGTGACACCCTATCCAATAATATTGTGTCAGAACATGACACCCCTATCTAATAATACCGTGTCGGAACATGACACCTCAATCTAATAATACCATTCCGGCTCATGGCACCCGATTCAATATTATTGTGCCGCGTGGCACCCGATCCAACCATATGGTTAATTCATTTGTCAATCTTATTATCTATTTCCACTTCCTTAACAATATTTCATTAAGCATTCTATATTCAAGACATCACTTTAATAAAACAAGTTCAAAATTATGGATTTCGCGGTCTTAGGATTCCATACCAATCACAACAACACATATGTTATCCAAACCACAACAACCAAGTACATACAAAACTTTACAATATCACTTAATGAATATCAATCGCTATTAAGAGTCGATCTATCACATAGAATAAAACCATAACCTACCTCCACCAAGGAATCAAAGTTGAGCAAGCTAATTTTCCAATGCTTTTGCTTTCCTCAATGCCTCTGAATGTTTCCAATCTATCAAGTATGCATAATTTGTCAGTTAACGAGTTTATTGTCACACCCCGAGCCTACACCCTAGATGTGGCTGGCACTCAAGAACCATTGCTGTCCCCAAGAGAACCCTTGGTCTGGCTTACTTGCTCAGCGGAAGACTTAAACACAAGAGATATAGCTCATGCAATAACTTAAAAGATAATAACTTAGCCAAAAATGGTAACTCAAGTCTTAAACGTATACAATTGAAATGAATAAGACTAAAGAACTAATACTATTAGTCTATGAAGCCTCTAAAACAAAGAGGGATGTCGGGACAGGACCCCCGATCATCCTAACAACTGAAAACTAGAAAGCAAATGATAAAAGAGTCCTCCAGAATGCAAGGAGGCTCACTAACAGACACAGAGTGCCGAACCTGATCAACGAGGAGCTGGATGCTGATCCTGGTTACTTGTGTCTGCATCATAAGATGATGCAGGCCAACGGTCATCAGTACATTGAATGTACTAGTATGTGAGTTAGAATGCTAAACAATACATAGGCTTGAAAAGATTTTGAAAGAAACACTTACCTTGGCTTTTCTCAACTCATGAATACTTAACTCAAAATAAAGCAATGAAACACATGCAATATATGAAAAGCTTTGTGAAACAGTAAAATCAACTTAGTTCGTTAAAGAAAATGCAATAACAAACTCAATTCTACTCATATAATAAAGTAATATAGTTTCTGTGGGAGATTCTCTAACCGACAACCACCACTATGAGTCTAAATGGTGATATAACTTCTTGCCTACGCTGCCATAACTGTCCTATACTTTGCCATCATATAGAACTCTTATTTTAGTGGATCTACTAGCTTGTGCTAAAAGCATGTTAAGGAGTCATCTAAAAAGTATGATCCTTTACTACCAATGATGGCTACATGGTTTATGGAGACTTGAGTTAATATGAACTCGCATCCCTATATCGGTGCTCAATATTACTCCCAAAATATATTTAGCTCATATGTTTTAAAAACAAACTTCTTTCTTTGATTTGAGATAATTACTCAAAACTTATCTTAAAAGCTCTCCTGGAATCGATGTTCCCTTTTCTTGCTCAAATGTGAAAACATTTATAAACTCTTTAGGAATACTTGGTTCCCTTATAGCTTTTTGAGAAATGAACTCAACTCTTTACTCTTTGCTTAACTTGAAACTTTAGTCTTAAAACAAAGTTAATACGTTTGTTAAAGACTTTTGAAAACTTTAAAAACTTTGTTTTGACTGGCTTCTTTACTTCTAGACTTGACTCTTAACTTCTCTTGACTTTGATCTTAACTTTCCTTGAATTGGATTATGGATTCAAGGTTCATGATCTCATGTTTATGGATGATTTCATGATGTTTAGATGTACCTTAAAGTGTTGGAATCAACTAGAAAACATAGGTACATTGCTAAGGAACAAGTACGAAAAGATTGGGGAAGAATGGGAAGAACTGGCATCCCTGGCACTCTGAGAGGTGCAGGGCGCCAGCCCCTGAGATTCAGGGACCAAGTTGGGGTGCTTTGGCTGGCGTGGCGCCCCAGAGCTCAACATTCAGAGACCCCTTTTTGGGGCTCTGAAAGGTGCAACGCGCCAAGGCCCTCCCCAGGTGTTCCCCGACTTTTCTTCTTCGTTTTTCAACTCTAAACCCTCCCAATCAACTTAGTTCTTTCCCCAAACAGTTAAACTCGATTATATCCTCAATATATACCAGATTAAACTCAAAATTACACCTGAAAACATGAATCAAATTGCAAGAAACTCCAACAACACAACCCACAAGAAATTCAACGAAACTTTCAACAATGTTCATCAAGAACTCAATTCCTAACTTTCAAAGACTTAAATTCACTTAATTTAATCATGGTTGGCACGTGAGGGAACTAACCCAATGCTATCTGATCTCACATAACTTTTAGGGATCACCCCCGATGAAATCCACAAGCTATCCATGATGAAATCGACGAATCTTGAACGTTCTTCTCTTTTCTTCTCTTCTCCAAGCCCTAGCGTAAAATTCACTTTTCTAAAACTGACTAAAATCTGAATTTACCCCAATTAATTTCCTAAAAATGAATTAGAATAATTAGCTAAGGAAAAGACTAAATTACCCTTCCAAAATCCGGATTAGACTTTCCTTAATCCAACAACCCAACTTCCAAAGGGCATAACTTATTCATACGAATTTGGAATTGCGTAAACTCAGCGGAGTTGAAAAGATCATTCCAAGAGCTTTCCAACCAAATCTTCGTAAATACACCCAACTTATCCTGCGCTAGGAGTTATGGCCATTTGAAGTTGACCAAAACTCAACTTATTCTAACTTAACAAATTTCCAGATTTTCATTCTTTCCTAAAATGACTATTTCTAATTATTGGCTTCTTCCTAATTATTTCAAATTGCGAGATGTTACATCTATAGATATTCATATATGTCTACCCTTGACCCCAAATACTCACCCAATTCTATAATTAATTTCCTAAAGTTCAAGCCTAAGGATAAACCTCAATTGCTCTAATTATCATCACTTTAATGATATTCAAATTATACAATACACCTAATATCTAATTACCTATCTTAATAATTTAAAACTTAAATTATGATATAATATCGTAGAACACTTTTCAACTACAAACGAACATCATGTACATAATTAAACTCTATCAAGAACTGCAAGTATGTGAACTTATATACAAATTGAACTTGCATGTAACAATCCATCATTACGCCCTAACCATTGCAATTAATCATTATCTTACATTTGGCCATTAGGAAATTTCTCAATAATTGCCAAGAATTCACATGGACTAAATAGAGTTCCAACCAATTTGAATAATATTAACAATGTGCCAGTTTTCCAACTTAATGGCATAAAAAATCCACCCATAAATTTTCTTTATAGCCCAACGACCCTTCAACTCCATAATCATAATAACATCATTATTTAGTCATTGACCACTAAAGTTTGTTCCCCAAGTTCACATAATCAACCAAAATGCTTCTATCCAATTTAACCTCTTATCCAACCTCATATATATATATATATATATATATATATATATATATATAGTAACAAGGATTGAAAATTTGGATGAAGACTTTTACCAGTAGGAACATACGACCGCTCTTCCTTTATTCCCCTCTCTCCTCTTTTCTTTTTTTCAATAGATTATGTATTACCCTAATTATTATATGACTAATTATAAAAGAGGTAAAATTGGCTCACTACTAATTTTAATGTTATCTTCTTTAACCACCAACTAAATTTATTATTAAAATTACCCCACTAATTTCATAATTGTAGTTACGAATAGTCCAAAATACCCATTTAGAATCTATCGGAAAGTATTTTATGAAATAAAAAGCTCTATTACTCAAAACGAACAAATGGATCGTTACAACATTTAAATTATGAGCTATGACATATTAAACAAAAGAAATTTTTATCAATTTGAATACTTGATATATTATAGGAATTGCATAATTGAAGGTATTGGTTTGAGCTTATATATTTCTCTTTAACTTTAGTACAACTTGTCACAAAACAATTATAATATTTTCAATGTTCTTGTACTAATTAAACATGAGATACATGGGCAACATACATGTTCAAGTATATATATATATATATATATATTTTTATAACAACTCCACACAATTTAGCGCGGAACACACGAGCAACGCACGTCCCTAAGACTAGTGTATTTATATAAGTCATTAAATAATTTTTCTTATTTCGTTATTTTTTCAATCTATCATATCAAACTTGTTAAAATATTAATTGGTGCTGCTGTAGGAAAAGTAAAAAACAAACACATAAGATAATAATTATTCCTTCATTTTCAATTTGTTTCTTACTTTTCTTTTTAGTCCGTTTATAATAGAATGTTCTTTTTCTTTTGACACACTACTAAAAATCTGTCAAAGAAAGATGGACAAAAGCTATGGAATGCATTACTTTTTTGGTCAAAATCGACGAAAAAGCAATGCACTCTAGTCTGTCGCTTTCTGCCTTGACGCTTTTCAAAAAGCGACGAGTTTCATCATTTTTGGTCTTTTTTTTTAAGAAAGCAACGAACTCTAAAATGTAGAAAAGTGACGCAGTCACTTTTAAAAAAAAATCAAAAAAGTGATGGACAATGCAACACAATCCGTCAATTTTTTTTTTAATGTAGAAAAACATTGGAAGAAGCGATGTAGTTCAATCTGTCGCTTTTGTCCTTGGCGCTTTCAAAAATGCAACAGACTGCGTCATTTTTGGTGGATTTTTTTTGTGAAGAAAGCGACAGACGTTGTCGCTATAGAACGACGGAGTGTGTCCACTTTCTCATTTATTTTTTTAATACAGAAAAGCGATGCACAAGGGATGCAGTCAGCATTTTTGATTATTTATTTTTTAAAATATGCAGAAAAGGGACGGAAAAAGTGTCACAGTCCGCCACTTTTTTGGAATTTGATTTTAAAATGCAGAAAAGTGACGAACTAGAGGACCATCTCTGACAATTTTTCTATTTTTTTTTTTAAAAAAGCATAAAAGCGATGGACAAAACCATCATGTCCATAGCTTTTTCTATAATATTTTTGACAGCAAAAATTGTTTGTTTCTGTTGTCCACATGCAAATTCAATTCAATTGAATTCAACTCATTCATATATATCAAACAAAAAACATAATACACAAAATATATAATAACAAACTTAATTGAACTTTAGAAAACACTTACATCACATTTGAAAGGCTTATAATGTCTTTTAAAATTAGTTCAAAAGTCTAAAATGTTCATAAATTAATGGGATGAAAGCTAAGGAGTGGACTCTATATATTCATCCTCATCACTGTCGTCGGTTTCCTTGGTAGCGGATGAAGAAGAAGGCCAACGAGCAAGGTTGAACACTTGTTTTTTGATCGATATGCTGAACGGTGTTATTCTTCTTTTTTTGATCAATAATTCTTTTTTTAGCTTAGACTCTGTCAATGCTTGTGTAAGTTTTGCTACTTAATCCAACATAGCATCTAGTCAAGTGCCTTTGTTTGACGTGACAACTCAATAACTTCTAGACCTGACTGGAGTCATTGTACATCATCTCGAGAGCCCAAACCATAGATTCTTCCCTTGTGTGTCCCCTTACCAATAGTTCAGTCCAAATTTGAGTGGATATTTCAGGCGTAATCTGGATCGGATTTTTCATTTTCTCATGCACGTACCATTGATACTCTCCCTACATATTAAAAATAAAAATTAGCATCAAACAAAATTTTGTTTAGTCCTTTCCTCCACCCACACATCAGAATCCAACTCATTCAACTTCTTCTTCACACGAGTCTTCTTGAAAACCTCCAGTTCAAGGGGAGTGCGCCCCAGTTCTTTTCCTATAAATAAAAGTAAAATATTAGATGATATGAATCACATAATATTTAATTAACTAATTATTTACTTAAAAGTTGGAATTAGAACTTACCATCTCTTTTGTAGTTGTTCCAATGCTTTTTACACCTTTGATGTGCAACGAGCCACCCTTAAGATTACTTCTAACTTTTTTGGCTTGTTCAGACAATGCCTTGAACTTATTTGTGTTTTAATACTAGTACAATTCCTCAAAACATGAGGCAACATCCAAGTCCCAAGTTTATCATTATCCTGGGATTTGTTTATCCAACTAGAAAGTCTCGCAAATGCCTTTCTCTCAAATATGATCCCATTGATCATATTATATTTTGGCATCCAAGCACACATAGTTTGAAAAAAATGAATAGTGTTAGATAATTAATAAAGTAAAGTATACTAAAATATTAATCTTAACTAAAAAATATATAACTAAACATAAATATACCTTAAATTCATTAAACATCGCCTGACGTATACTGTTTGAGTTCTTGCCCCATGTCACGACCCAAAAAAATGGGTGTGATGACTTTGTCTTTTCCACCAAGACAATCAACCCACGATAATGAGCAAAATTCAGAAAATAGTAAAACCAAGAACACGATAAAGTGAAAAACTTATTCTTCTACGAAAACCCCTAAAGTTTGGTTGTCACATGTACAAACAACTAATGAAAGTACAGAATTCGAAAGAGAAATTCAAGTCTCAATCTTTGTTTTTTAAATAAAACAAAGCTTAAAGAAAAGGAAAATAGGGCCCCACCAAAATGACAAACTGGTACCGCTCAAATCCTCCAATAAGCCTCGACTGTCAGGAGAAGAAGAAAAAGAAGATCACGCTGGTCCGTGCTGGAACCTACACAAGTGTAGAAGCAAGGGGTGAGTACGAACAACATGGTACCCAGCAAACAACTTACTAGAAAACAACTAGCTAGAAATTGAATAACCCCTACACTCCAATCGAACCTCCTCAAACTACAACCTGCATAGAAATCAGCCCTACCTAGCAATTCTACAATACACGGCTCATAAGGCCCAATAGTCACAGTTCAATCTTCACAATTCAACAATCAACAAATTAAATAAGTCAATCTCAATGTCAAATAGTTTAATTAAACGTAATAAGTACACCAATCATAATTAACAAGTAATTAAGTCATGCATAAGCATCAAACGCATCAAGTCACAATGATCAATTCATATTGGAACCATTTCCCATCGAAACAATATCACTGGGAGAAACCATTTTCCATCAGCTTTACATCAAATCACTAGTTGAAACTATTTTCCATCAACTTTATTTACGTCACTAGACGAAACCATTTTCCATTGTCTTTATATCAAATTACTAGCCAAAACCATTTCCCATCGTCTTTTATAAACACTTACTAGAAATGACCTCGACATCACAACACTTGTCGATAAAGACTTCGACATCACAACACTCATCGAAAAAGACCTCAGCATCATAAATCATCACATTCCTCATCATGGTGTTCACAAACAATGCATACAAGAAATATCACACTACAAGGAAGAGACAACAATTCACACAATTCAAGTCCACATTCATACTTTCAAGTATTTCATCAATCAATCAACAAGAGTCACAATAAGGCAATTGACATCATCATGTTGATCACATAGCCTTTTTCATTTCGACCCCCTTTTATTCATTTAGATTTATCAAGTGGATAATTAAACGCTTCACCTCATCCCCATTACTTCCAACATACAAGTAACGAAGGAAGCACACAAATTCTACTAGAATACTAAGTTTAGAAAATCACTTGCCTTAAATCAATCAACAATCAGTCCAAAAGTGGAGTCTTCCCCTTTCAAATCACTCACAAAGCCACACAATCTATGCACAAGCAAGTATTCACAATAAATTTCTGGAAACAACAACACCCACATCAATCCTCTCACACGTGGGTCAATCAACAAAAAACTCAATTCCAAAAATAAAGTTTGAATCCAAAATTTAACACTTGAAAACATTACTCAAGGATTTAGGAAATAATTAGAGAAGACCATTTCGAAAAAGGACTTAAAATCACTTCAAAATCACAATTTTACTAGTTTCTTGGGTTCTCTAAGATAACCCCAAATTTCTCATTTCAAAAGCTCAATTTGAACACATAAATACATTAACAATAATGGTTAATTGAAGATTTAGAGTTAAGAATCTTTGCCCAAAATATTTTCCTCAAAAATCTAATCCAAATTGCCACCCCAAAGCTTCCAAAATTCAAAAATGATGAACTGAGGCTTAAACCCTGAAATGGCAGATCAAAAATCATTTATGATGTCGTAAAAGCAACCAAGCAAAAATCTTGAGCATTGCAAAAGTGAAGGTCACATAAACGATAGGACCTACGCAAAAGTGAGGCCTGCTGCACTACAAAATACATCCAAAATTTAAAACATCGAATGGACCCTTGAGATTCGTTTGAAATCCCGTACACACAAATTACATATGGAAATCAATTATACTCAATGTTCCATACTTAATGGAATAATCAAAATATGAATCCGAGGTCTCCTTGAATAGACATCCATGAAAATCACAACAAACTAACTCACACCTAAAAAGGCTATCGGGGCTTCTCAAAAATCAACCAAGACCTGACCTAGGCCTAAAATTATCCCCCCGAATCCATTTGAACTATTGGAATTCAGATACAAGCATCCGAACCCCAAATATTGAAAAAAGTCAACTCAAAGGATAAAATTTCACAATTTCACAATTTAGGACCTCGATCCTCAAAAAGACTTGGAATCTGGAACCGTCAACTCTCACAAGTCAAATTTCTCATTTTGAGGCTGATGGAATCAACAAAATTCCATTACAACACTCAAAAATCTAAAAAACATGGAAAACCACTTTCTTAACAACTTGGCCTATCAAACTCAAAACTTATCGATTATGAACTTTTAACCCAAAGTTCAAAACCAACTTTTCAAAATCAACCAATGAAGATTCTATATCAATATTGGAGGGAAAATGGTAATTTCCATGGAAAAATAAAAAATAACCAATTGGGTGATAACACCCAAGGTGTGATAGGCCTACGTTAAAAGTATTATAACACTCTCTTGTAGAGCCCTAGTAGCATCCTTCAAAGGATTCCACTTGCAAGACACATAATAAACATGTTAGTTCATTAATAATACATTAATGCCTAAGAAATAAATAAAATAAAAGAAACTAATAGATAACGAAACAAACTTATAATAATCCATCCGGCTCAAGCATGACTCTACCAATCCTGTTCCTCTACCTAGGTGCTAGCTCAAGCGTCTCATAAAGTGTAGCAACATGTGGAGGTGAATGTGATAATCCAGGATGCATATAATGTTGAGTTAATGAAAGAGTAACAACCATAGAGTCTGACTCAATACTAGAATCTCTAATCCTCATGGCAGATAGGTGAGAAGATGTACTTGTGGGATATAGAGATAAAGATGTACTTTTGGGATACGAAGATGGAGTACTAGAAGATATCTTTTTTATCAATAAGGTTCGTTCTCAATAATAAGCCTCTGTAGGTAGGATATTGTAGCGACATTGAGGCAAGGACTGTGAAGTAGAAGAAACTCCCTATGATCAATGGTACTGAGTATGATATGCTCGCGGATTTGCAATTCCAAATGGAACAACATATATATCGGTAAATGTTGTGTGGCTCTAGCGTAGGTGAAAGAAATCATGTGATATCCTCATCATTGATAGACCTCCTTGACTTCTTCTTTATAGTCTTATTAGGCTGGCTAATTCCAAGATGATTACGGGATCTGTCACCGTCACCACCTAATGACATATGTATGAATTTACATTTATTATATATAAAAAAATAAATTAAATAAAGTTAGTATTACCAAAATAAATTAACTTAGATACTAGCTATAGTCTATCATTTTACCAGTCTTCCTCCTCGCTTATTTCATTTCCATCATCATTTCATTCTTCTTACTCAGTTTTTTCATCTTCATCGTCTCATTCTTCCTCTTTGAATGATTTATTTTCCACGTCCTCATTTATTTCTTTCTCAACATTTTTCATTATCTCTTCATCAAATACTTCTTCTACTATGTTTTGAGAATGCTCTAGTGTGGTTTCCAATTTGACATCAACATATTGTTGAACAACTACATCATCATTTCAGTACACACATCAAAGACATTGTCAATTTAAATCCTTTCCACAAACTTAGTCTATATAACAATCCACCAATCAGTCATGGCTTTATACAATTGATATGGAGCGTAATACACTTGCTTTGTATTTTTTGCAATGATAAGAGGATCATAACTTCTTGTCATGACCCAGGGATACCCCCTAGATGTAACATGGCATACAAAATACCGAAGGACTCCTTACAAGCTACTTAGTTCTCATAACATAAGAAATAGAACAAATGAAGGTTAAAACAACATTTTTAAGTCCAAAACAGTTTTATGGTGAAAGCAGAAGTCTGAACTCATGTCTCATCATAGCCATATATTACAATCGAATGAAATTTGGCCTAGATCATACATCATGTCCAAAAAGGAAATACAAGAAAGAGACTATAACAATGAAGTTCATCCTCGAACCATGAGGACTCACCAAGCTCTGGAAAGAATCAAATTCCAAGCTCTAGCCACTAAAATGGGAACCCTGCCTGTCAGACCCTACATTTGGGGAAAATGTAGACAAGAGTATGCGTTAGTAAAAAAATGCACCAAGTATGATAGATATGCATTAAAATATTCAAAACATGCTAAGAAGGACATTTCATTTCATGACATGCAATTGACCAATTAAAATATGATATAAGAGAGTTAGAAAACATAAATCATAACATCATGGTAAATGCAAGCTAAAGCATCTTTAAGTATTTAAACACATATGAGATACTTTTTTAAGTAACCTTAGTTCATTAATCATCTTGTTGTGGGAAAATTAGCCTTACCCGACATAGAGACCATGTGAGCTATAACATAATCCCCCGGTGTCTCCTACACTGAAAAGGGTTTTTCTACTTGCCTAAGGTAAAACCATGAACTTCTAGATTAAGTGTATCCATTATTTAATCATCCTATGAGGGCACATAGTTTATGGGATAAGGAGATTGCTACTAGAAACCCGACCTCTACTAGTGGGAGAGCTTCCATCTCATGAGACTTCTACTAGACACCCGACCTCTACTAACAGGAGAGCTTCCATCTCAATGTCAATATCCACTCTGTGCTAAGCATAATTTCTATGGAATAGTCAATTATTACTTATTCTTAACATTCATGGAAAGGCATGTCATCTTGCCAATCCAAGCTAGTTTCATTGGGATAGCTCTTACTCCTTGATTCAATTAGGTTAGAATAGTCTTTCAACCTAAGAATCATTTTTATGTGATAAAACCTTTCACATAATGCTAGTATGTGTTTATGAGAATAGACTTTCAAAACACAACATGAAACATCATTATTTGACATTTTACTCTCACAACACCCTTAAACATTTACATAGTTTTCATAAGATCATTCATAAACTCGTACTTTGCCCTTTCAAAGTTCAAAGCTTACTTTCAATACACAAATCTAGAAATCATGGTTTAGATGGGGATTTTATCATAATTTCATGTAATTCTATTACTTCATACTTTAGATCATATAACTCCTCTTTCATAATCAACAACCTATATTATGAGACCATAATTTGGAAAACATGGGGGTTTGCAAGGGTTCATAGGGGAAACATCATAAAAGAATTGTAAATAATCAATTTATGCATATTTAAACATAATTAAATCATTAAGATCAATAATCAAAAGAACCCATGATGATTGATGAAAACTCTAGCTAATTGGGGAATTCTACCTTTTGAAATAGAGGAATTTGGGGACTCCATAAATGAAAGAGATTCATGGATGAAAACTACCATACCTCAAATCCAATTGCTTATCATTAATGGAGAAATTGAGACCTTAGCTTGAAACCCTAGGTAGAATCTTCTTCTTCTTCTTCTTTAAGTTTTCTAGAAAGAGACTATTTGGGAGGAGATATGATTTCTTTTGGGGAATTTGGAAGAATGAATTGAATGTGGTGAATTTGGGGGTAAAAAGACTTATATAGAGGTTCTAAATATAGGCAAAAGGACATATTATAGGAGTTAATTAATTAGGAAAAGTCCTAACTGACCTTGAAAATAAATTTTAGTTGCTGACCCACGAGACCCCACCGACGGACCGTGGATGGACCTACAGTCTACCTGCATATCCATCACTAAGTTTAGAGACTTTAGGGCCATCAACAGACCCCTGTACCACGGACCATAGATCGACCTACGATTCGTAGGTCCAGTCGTCATCATGGCCTGGACAATTTTTTGAGTGGCCTATCCACAGCCCCACCTACAGTCCATGGTTCAACCTACGGACCGTCTGTGGTCCTCGTGGATGGCATTTGTAGGTTCTGAATTTGGTAGGCTTCCCTCTATCGAGTTCGGGGTGTTACAATATATCCCCCTGGGATCATTCGTCCTCGAATGAGATTCAAACTAGTTCTAAGAAAGTAGGAGAAAAACTAACAATCCAACCTAACAATGCAATGCATATAACCAAGGAGGAACTATCGACTCTAAGCTAGGAAATTCTCAAAACATCACATAGGGGTGAATCTAACTTTAACAACCCATCATGCAAGCAATCTCATCAAAATGCACATAATCAAGGAAGAAACATCAACTCCAAGATAAACATATTCAATGCATCAAAAGGAAGTAGGATCTACATCTAGCAACCCAATATGCATGCAAATTTCAAAATTTCTCATGTTCAAGGCGGAACTACCTTCTCCAAGTGAAATGCATGCTCACACAATCTCATGGAGCTAATATGCAATTCATTCTCACACGCATATCTAATGCATGTTCAACAATCATCTCATGAAGTCTATAGGCAACTTATACTCAATGCACAACAACATAAGGAAAATAAATCATATAAATTATTTCTTTCAAAACTTAAGATTTTTCATGAACATGCATAGCATAAGGAAATCATGGAAAATACATAAAACACTTGTGACTCTCACCACAAGGAACAACCAGGAGGAACTCGTTACCTCAAGCTAGAATAAGAGTAAAAGGAAAGAGATGAGTATATTGGGACATCATATCGGCCTAGGCCTCCCAAGTAGCACCCTCAACTAAGTGATTCCTCCATAGCACTTTTACGGAAGCAACTTCCTTGTTCCTCAACCTCTTGACTTGCTAGTCTAAAATCTCAACCGGAACATCTTCATAAGAAAGATTCTCTTTAATTTCCAACCCCTCTAAGGAAACTATGAATGTTGGACCACCAACACATTTATTTAACATGGAGACATGGAAAATCGGATGCACCAATGCCAACTCATTTGGAAAATCAAGCTCATATTCAACCTTACCAACATGCCTCAAAAATCTCATATAGGCATACAAAACAGGGACTAAGCTTTCATTTCTTACCAAATCTCATTACACCCTTCATGGGTGATATTTTCAAGTAAACCCAATCATGAACATCAAACTCAAGATCCCTTGTTCTAACATTAGCATATGATTTTTGTCGACTTCGAGCCATTTTCAATATCTCTCTAATAAGCCAAATCTTCTCTATGGCCTCATGTACCAATTCCATACCTATGAGATCAACTTTGCTCACCTCAAACCATCCTATAGGAGACCTACAAATCCTACCAGATAGAGCCTTAAATGGAGCCATATCAATACTCGAGTGATATCTGTTATTATAAGCAAACTGAATTAATGGCAAATGGTCATCCCAATTATCCTTAAAATCAATCACACAAGCCCACAACATGTCTTCCAACGTCTAGGATAAAAAGTTGAGCTAAGCTTAATTTTTATACCAAGACCCTTTTGGAATGACATCCAAAACTGGAAAGTGAATTGGGTACCTCGATTAGAAATTATGGACAAGGGTACTGTACCACCCAGAAAACTAGTAGGTGAAACTAGAGCCTTACGTGAGAGTTTTTGAGTTTGATGTGGTGTTTAGAAGTGCAAAATGGTTTCCCAAACTTAAGATAAGGGGTTTAGGGGTTAAAAGCCAAGGTACGATCCCCCAAAGACCAACCAAGGGTCCATGAGGAAGAACCTAAAGCGTAACCCCCAAGACTCCCCAAAGTTGCCCAAAAGTGTGAGCTACAGATGGGACCTACGGGGTATAGGTCCATCCATGCCACGTGGGTCTAGCTCATGGGTCAAGGAATATAAAATGAGTTGTAGGCCATGGACCTACGGCCCTGCAGGACGGCCAATAGGCCAACCTACAGATCGTAGGTCATGGGTGTGAGTCATGCCTACACAATCTGCCAAAGACTCTGCCAAAGAAGGAGCAAATTATGAAATTCCTTTTGAGGTTAATTTGAAGTGAGGTAATTTTATATTGTTTATTTAGACCTATATAAAGGTTTTTAAGCTATTAATTAACCCTTACACTTCATAAATCTCAAATACCCAAATCATAACCAATTTAACCCTTTCCAAAAATCTTCTCTCTAAAACTCCATTGAAGAAGAAAAAGAAGAAGATCAAGTTAGGGCTTGAAGGAGAGGGATTTCTCACACTATTTTAGTTTGATTTCCTTATCTAAGGTATGGTAGTTTTGATTCATGGAAAGATTTCTTCCATGGACCTTCGAACTTTCAATTTCAAAGAATAAAATTCTCCAAAACCTTGGGTTTTCACTCCAAGTCATGGATTCTTCCTAAAAACATTTTCAATGATTTAATTATCATATATTATGAATGAATTGTTATTTTATGGTGGTTTTATGATAAAATCTCCCATGAATCCATGAATTTCCCATAACCCTAATTTATGACTTTGTGATGTGGGTGAATTGTAGTAAGATGAATATTATGGAATTGTTCTTGTAGTAGTTTAATTACTTGAATCATGTTATTATCCATGCGTAATTGTAGAAATTCTAGGTGTGTTGGTGAATTATGATTCATAGTCCTTTAAGGGCAAACTGCGAGATTTTGTATAATCATGATGCTTATGTACATGCTTTTGTGAATATAGTGAAAGTAATGTGGTAATGACTATAATGCAATTGTGTTGTTATTGAAAGGTTATTCTCAATTATACACTTGTGAATGATGATTACATGTTGTGAAGGTTTCCTCAATGTATAATTTAGCTTGAATTGGTAGGCTTAGGGCATCCTCTTCTTGTATAACTAAGAGTGTCTTGACTTAATGAACCTTGAATCGGTAGGCCAATGGCATCCCTTTCATAAATGATTGAAGTATTCTAGGCTTTTTCTTGAATCGGTAGACCAATGATAGCCTTTTCATGATGAGTCTATGAACTACTATAATGATGAACCTTAAATCGGTAGACCAAATGGCAGCCCTTTCATGAGGATTCAATGAACTATCCTAATAATGTACCTTGAATCGGTAGGCTTATGACACCCTTTCATGTGTGTAATTATGTACCTTGGGTCGATAGGCCAATGGCATCCCTCTCATGTGTAATAACGTTAAAAGAGAATGAACTACTCTATGGGAATTTAATGCTTAGCATCAGGTGGATGTTGTAAGGTGGAATCTCTCCCCATGTTAGGCCAGGTTTTTAGTGACACCTTCCTTATCCGATAACTATGTGCCCACATAGGTTATTAGCTAGCGGATCCACCTAAGCTAAATTACCGGTTTTGCCTTAGGCAAGTAGACCAACCCTTTATGGTGTGGAATATACGCCGGATTCCATGGTTTGCTCACATGGTCTATGTCGGTTAGGGATTATTCCCATCATGTGAGTTATGTGCTATGGTTACTCAAGAGGTTCTATGAAATTTGGGTGGTAGTATTGGATGCCATTCATGCATTGCACGAGTAGGATTTGAGAGTGGCTATGGTGTGTTTCTCAAATATCATAATGTCTAATGAAATGAATGTGCTTATAATGATACTAATGAGAATGTTTACTTAAAGGCTAAATGTAATGATGAATTCTTAACTTGTATTGTTGCTATGAGTTGTTTTCCTTGACTTGACTTATTGAATGAGAATGTTCCTTATCTATGAGTATTAACTAAAGATGAGAATGAAGAATGGTAAGTATGTTATGGTGACTTCAAGGTGGTACTTAATATGTGTGGTATTATGGAATGTCATTCATAAATTGCACAGGTATAACTTAGGGTTGCCTAAGAAAATGGTTCTATTATGTTATAATGATTTATATGTTGAACATGCTTGTGACTTATGTTTTTATACTAAAGTTCATGATGTTTCTCAAACTTGGCATATAGCATGGTTTTCAACTAAAATGTCCTTTTTA
Source organism: Solanum bulbocastanum (assembly GCA_037074985.1). Lineage (NCBI taxonomy): Eukaryota > Viridiplantae > Streptophyta > Magnoliopsida > Solanales > Solanaceae > Solanum > Solanum bulbocastanum. The sequence continues at coordinate 31,368,398 of CM073599.1, read as the reverse complement.
GCATATTTTTGCATGGCTGTCATACTTAGTGCATTTTTGTGCTAACCCATATTTCTTCTATATTTTTACAAAGTGTAGGTTTCGGATCTTAAGGTGATTTCTTTGGATTCAAGCATGGATCGATTATTCTCCTGGCTTGTGGTGAGTCCTCAAGATTTGAGGACGTATGAGTCTTTCATAGTTTTTTTCATGTCATTTTACGTTTCAGACTATGTTGAAGGGTTGTGACCCTATTATTGATTCTAGATTGTATTAGATGGTCATGTCAAGTTAGACATCCGATTGCTTTTAAATAAAGACTTCGATTGTATGGATGAAAGTTTTTAAATTCCACACCATTTTCTTATGTCTTATGTTATGAATGCTATGAGGCTTGTATGAGGCTCTTTGAAGTCTTGTACGTTGTGTCACATCTAGGGTGTAGGCTCCCGTTGTGACAAATATGGTATCAGAGCACAAGATTCACTACAAGAAAAACAATCTCTAAGGAAGGGAAATATGGTCCCTGAAAGTCGAAATCTGGTCCCAAACGAGCAATTGAGACCTGAAAAATCAGGTTGCCACTTGTCATAAAAGCTTTCTTCGCTATCACTCAACAGCGACGGGACAAAAAAACCAGCCGTTAAAGGTTTTTGGGACGGGGATCCAATCTCATTGCGAAACACATTTAGAGACGGTATTTATGGTGTCAATTAGATCAAATATATATTGGGAAATACTTTTTCCAGGTCGGTAAAAGTAATTCGCGACCACCAAAAACTAGTCGTAATAATCTTTAGAGACGATATAGATCTAGTCCTAGTAATCTCTAGCGACCATTAAAGACCTAGCCTTAGGATATCTTTATAGATGAGTACTATCTTGTCCTAGAAATTCATTAGCGACTATCACCAACCTCGTCCTAGAATTGCTTTGGCGACTATCAACAACCCCGTCCTAGAATAGCTTTAGGGACGAGCATCATTTCTTGGTCTAGATTATCCAATAGAGATGTGCAACAAGCCTGGTCGTCATATGTTAACCTTTAGAGAGCAGCAATAATTCTTGTCCTGGATTGACCACTAATATACATTACAACAAATATGAAATTGCTACTAAAATTTTCGCTACAAAAAGATGATATATATATATATATATATATATATATAGAAAGAGAGAGAGAGAAGAAGATATATGTAAAGAGAGCGATTAATTAGAATAAACTAGTTTACATCCATGATATTAGTTTCAATACTTCCTCAACCAAAAGAATAGCTAACATCTGAGTTAGACTATGACATCAAGTTTTGCATAAAATTTGTAGCAAACTAATAGTGAGCTCATTCATCTTCTTCTAAACTTGTATCTTGCACTGGAGAATGAACAAAAGCTAGGCAAAAAAAAAATTAAAGTTCCGATCTTCATCAAGTGTCATCCAGACACATCAATAAAAGATGCTAGAAAATAAGAAAAAATCTATTAGAAAACTTTGAGATGCATTAACCGAGAATCCAATATTTATTTTGAAGATTTACAACTTAAATACATAACATTTGTCTCATAATAGAAACAACTGACTTAATAGCTTTGGAGACGAGCAGGAATGAAAAATAAATTGGGCAAACACAATAGCTATAAACAAAAAAACAAGGCAGAAATCTCGTGTGAAAACATCATCTAGAACTAACTTGACAAATCATTCACAAATAAGTATCATGGTGATCGATGGTCGAGGCTCCACATGAGACCCACTATTATGTCCAGTTAGGGATGGCAGCGAAGATAGGTGTGCAAGAATAGAGTAGTGGAACTGGGAAAAAGAACAAGTAGAACTTGATAACAGGGCTAATATAGACTACTAATTACAAAAATGAAAGCAATGAGAATAGATCAGTATTATAATCAGCAATGACAAGAAAGTGCATATGGATAATAGATGAAAACATTGTGCTAGTTGTGGATCCAAGTCAGAAGATATATACCAACAGGTTTGGTTTTACAGGCATTTGTAGGGATGAGAGTTCAATGACTGATCTGTAGCTGGAGATAACAATACTAAAATTCTTAATCCTTTAGTCTACTTTAAGCTTTGAAATACTTTGAAATGAGCAAATACTGATTCTATTCATCGAACAATTATAATTCTAGTTTTCATACTATATATGAGCACTGAAAATCAAAAAATATACTCCTAAAATGACCGAATATCATTTAAACTAGTACGATAGTGAATCTTATTTATCATGTTTAGTTTGGTTGTGACCTATGTACTCCGAGAATCATGTTCTTTGAGTAGAAAGTTCCTTTGTCAAGTTAGGCAAAACCACGACTATAATATTTTTCCAAAAACTCAACTAAATTGTAGCAATTTATGGTTTATAACCTCTCTTCTAACACGTAGAGAACTGTTGACAACAATCCCAACCTCTAACCTCTTAACTCTTCTCTTCAATGAATGAATGAAATCCCTCACAAACACAAAACAACAGCTACTACAATCAATTAAGAACAATTCAAAGCAAACTATTACAACTCAAGAACAATATACATAAAACTTTATAGGAGCAGGTTCTTTCATTGTCGTAAAATAGTTCTTGATTATGCAGACTTACTTTTTCTTGAGCTTTCCAACAGTTTCTATCTATAAATATAAGGGATGTGGAACTTCAAAACTGGGAACTACTAGTTTTGCATCGTACGGACTATTGTTTCGTATTATGTATGGTAGGTAACTTATATAAGACCTATTTAAGGTTGTGGATGCTTAGTCTGTAACTTCTCTAGAAGAGAATCTTGATGATATCCTTTAGGTATTTCATCTTTCACTTGAAAAAAAAAAAAAAAGACAAACCATTCACAACAAGGATGAGGACATCATAGAGAGATTGAGGCAGAACTATCATCTCAAGAATTAAAAGCCTTTTTTTAATAGAATAAAGTCAGGTATATTATTACTTACTTGGTCAACAGAAAAACAGTTGTCATTCAGTTGAAACAGGCGATATTGTAGGTGGGACATGTGATTGTTGAGCAGCAAATAATTCTTTCATTTTCATTATTTCTTTCATCTCATCTTCTAAGGTAGACAAGCGATCATGCAAGGATTTGTTTTCTTCATTCAAGGATTTGTTTTCTTCATTCAAGAATTTGTTATCATCTCGAGTTGAATGTAGAGCGGACAATAGTCCTTTGAAGAAGTTTCACCTTTAAAATCGCCTTTACTCCACCCCCAAATCCAAATACATGGCTACAAGTTTGTGGTCCACAATATTTTTCAACAATCTCTATACTAGATAGAGATGGATCTTCTTGAACCATTTCCTCAAGTTAAGCCTACAAAATATATAAAAGGACATTTTCTATCAAAACACTCAACAATTTCAAGCGATTAACTTATTCAATTTACCAAACGTACATGTTTTTCAATTGCTTCTGGTTCAACAAGCTTGTTATCTTTCTTACGAGTCTCAAAGAAAATAGTCGCCAAATCTGGTGGATTTCCATCTTTCCCACCCTTTACATCAAAGTCAAACATGTCAAATAACGACACAAACCTCGTAAATACTCCATCAAGGAAAATAGCTTTTTAACAATACCTTTTGATAAATAATATCTCGAATGGGTTTGCTACCAATATGATGAAGCATCTTTAACTTAGATCAGTTTGTTGCATTCCTGATGCTTCTTGCCTGTATTTGTGAAACAATAAGCTTAATTAGAATAATTATAACAAAATTATTAAAACATAAGGCATTTCATGCCTTAACAAACGTCTAGGTTGTTTCCTAGTAATAGACTTAACCAATATACATACTTGAAAATTTTCAGAAGTAAAATGTTACTTTTACTAACCATTCCCATTCTTTTTTGTCTACTCCCCTTGGGATATTCTTGAGAGATTGTTGAATGGGCTTATCCTTCACATATTTTGCATATAAGTGTCCTCTCCATTTGTTCCATAACTCATTCATCCATCCCAAGATATGATCACAATGATCATTCATGTCAACAGCCTCAACTTTGTGCTACAAAAATTGGGACATGAGTTGAGTTATTACCATGGGAGAAGAATTAAGAAAGGACAACAAAATGAAAATGATATTCTAGTAGAATAAGTAGTGATTCTATTGTAAATAAGATAAAAAGACTAGGAATTTTCGTTAGATGTAGTTCTTTTAATATCCTCAATTCATTTAGGATATTAATTGTGTAAGATTAAGGTTACTTGTCTCGCTTTTTAGGGCCCTCCTCATTTAACTTTTAAGCAATAAACAGAGTGAACTAACAGGGTATGAGAAAGGGAAACTACAGTTTAAATACTTGGGTATCCTTATATCAGCAAAGAGGCTCTCTTCAATTGATTGTGAAGATTTGATTAATAAGATGAGTAGTAGAGTGAACACATGGGGTTCTTAAAACCTGTCTTATGCAGGTCGAGTACAACATGTAAACTCAGTCCTAATTAGAGTACACTCTTAGTGGTCTGCTGTACTGATATTGCCTAAGAGAGTAATGTAATGTTACTGTTATGAATGTAATATTACTATTGCTTTTGTGAATATGGATGTAATGTTAATGAGCATAACAGAGAAAGAAATACAATGTAGAGAAAAGAAATTACAAAACTAAAAGAAAAAATCATATCAAAGATTATATTGCAAAAAAGAAAAAAGCAAAACAGGGGAAATTGCAAAACAAAGTTTTTTCCCACTATTACTACTCGCTTCTGGAACTGAAGCACTCATAGAACAATAACACATTTTTTGGATCAATATTACAGCCAGATCCTTGTCACCTTGAAAATATTATTAGATAGAGGTACCATGGCACTTTTCTATTCGATATATCGAGTAAATAAGATTTTAGTAACACATGAGAATAGTGTGAAACTTATGTTAATGAAAGATTTGAATGAAGTTTAAATTTTTTACCTCAACATCTGCCACATGTGATTTAACTTCTCTTGCTTAATATCACTCCACGAGATTTCTCAAATGCATCAAAAACAATTTGCTATTTGTTCCAACAGTTCAATTAATGTAAAATGTTACTTTCAGCTTTTCTCCATTTTCAAGTGAAGCAAATTCATTGCACATGTTGGTCCCTCAAACTCTCCTTACCTTTGTAGGATTAGATGAACCTACGGTGCATAATTTAGCAAAAACAATAGCAATCAAATTTAGGTTTACAAATTAATAAAATATGGCTTGAAAATATCGTACCTTTTTCAGTTATTTGAGAATGTTCCATAACTTGATCAATAGATGGAGGCAATGAAAGATTAGTTTGCATATCCTCTTTCTCAAGAATTGATTTATCCATTCTTTGCATTTCTTGACTAGATGACATGGTCGAATTTGCTCTTGTGCTTATAGAAGGAATTTTAATATGATAATTAGCATAAAGAGCACTCTTGTTGATACATCCCACCTCAGATTCAGAAGTCATGTAGTTGTTATATTTCATTCTCAATTATTGACTAGTACACAAAGTAGAGCTTTTAAGTCCTTGTCCGCGCCCCTTCCCTATAGAACCTGAAGAAATCACATCATATTACCAATACTTTAGCATAGTGTTTCAGCCATGACATAGGAATACAAAGTACAGAAAAAAATGGATGCAGCTATGAAATAGGAAAAATCTGTGACATTTATAAAAGTAAGATAGTGTTACTACTAATTTTATTGTGCACATAAGCTGGAGGTGTGAAAATACGAATACATGGTTTCAGCATATCAAGCATGTTTCATCCTCTTCTTTAACTAGAAGAAGTTTAAGACGGATGGAAGTTGTGGTTGCTCTTTGGGAAGCTACAATGTGCTACATCTGGAAAGTAAGGAACTGAAAATAGTTCAAAGGTATTACAAACAAACATGGAACTTTTATTTGAAAACATAGCAGATTTTCAAAAATATTACTTGTCTCGACTTCTTGGGTGTATTGCTTACCTAGATTAGTCGATGCATGAGCTGAAGGGTTAATTTGCTGGTTCTCTTTCTCAAGATCGATGGAGTTCTTAGGTATCGTTATCATTCCTTGACTAGTAAACAAAGTAGAGTTTGTAAGCCCTTGTCCTTGACCTTCCCTACAAAACATGGAGAAAAAAAAATCATATAATTAATACTTTAGAATATTTCTTTTGAGAGTGAGAAGTTGTAAGAAATAACAACAGCTCAAAGAGAAGATTAGATTTTGATATAGAAAAAAAACAGAGCATTATATAAAAAAAAAAAAAAAACAACAAGGGCTCACTTTTCACTATCAACTCGCTTGAGGGCAGAAAAGTGTTAAAAATATGATACATTTCAACGAGTCCCAAGATCAAGAACAGTTTGCAAGCAAATAGATATGGAATGTACACACAAGATACTTGGAAATTTTATTTGATTACTTAGCAGATTTTCAAAAATCTTAGTTGTCTAGATTCCTTGGGTGTATTGCTTACCTAGATTAGTCGATGCATGAGCTGAAGGGTTAATTAGCTTGTTCTCTTTCTCAAGATCGACGGAGTTCTTAGGTATCATTATCATTCCTTGACTAGTAAACAAAGTAGAGTTTCTAAGCCCTTGTCCTTGACCCTTCCCTACATAACATGGAGAAAACAAATCATATAATTAAAACTTTAGAATATTTTTTTTGAGAGCGAGAAGATGTAAGAAATAACAATGGCTCAAAGAGAAGATTAGATTTTGAGACAAAAAAATAGAGCATTATATAAAAATAATTACAAGGGCTCACTTTTCACTATCGACTCGCTTGAGGGCAGAAAAGTGTTAAAAGTATGATACATTTCAATGAGGCCCAAGACCAAGAACAGTTTGCAAGCAAATAGGTATGGAATGTACACACAAGATACTTGGAAATTTTATTTGAACACATAGCAGATTTTCAAAAATCTTAGTTGTCTCGACTTTTTGGGTGTATTGCTTACCTAGATTAGTCGATGCATAAGCTGAAGGGTTAATTTGCATTTTCTCTTTCTCAAGATTGATGGAGTTCTTAGGTATCGTTATCATTCCTTGACTACTAAACAAAGTAGAGTTTGTAAGCCCTTGTCCATGACCCTTCCCTACATAACATGGAGAAAACAAATCATATAATTAATACTTCAGAATATTTCTTTTGAGAGCGAGAAGCTGTAAGAAATAACAACGGCTCAAAGAGAAAATTAGATTTTGAGACAGAAAAAAATAGAGCATTATATAAAAAAAATAACAAGGGCTCACTTTTCACTATCGACTCACTTGAGGGCAGAAAAGTGATAAAAGTATGATACATTTCGATGAGTCCCAAGACCAAGAACAGTTTGCAAGAAAATACAAATGGAATGTACACTTAAGATACTTGGAACTTTTATTTGAAAACATAGCAAATTTTCAAAAATCTTACTTGTCTCAAATTATTGGGTGTATTGCTTACCTAGATTAGTTGATGCATGAGCTGAATGGTTAATTTGCTTGTTCTCTTTATCAAGATCGATGGATTTCCTAGGTATCGTTGTCATTCCTTGACCAGTTAACATAGTAGAGTTTGTAAGTCTTTGCCCTCGACCACTACATAACATGGAGAAAAAAAATCATATTATTAATACTTTATAATATTCCTTTTGAGAGCAAGAAGCTGTAAGAAATAACAACGACTACATAATATAATCTATTAAAATCAATTTTGAACAGTTTATTTAAAATATCTTACTTGTTTCAATTTCTTGGATGTACTCATTAACCAGATCACTAGATTGAGACACAAAACTCTTAGTTGACAAGTCTCTTCTCTCAGCCAAAGATTTAAGCCCTCGTCCTCGTCCCTTTCCAATAGCACTAGGCGCGAAAAATGTATATCTAATAGTACTCTTCATAGATGAGTCGGCCTCATTTTCAGTCTTCAATGGTTTCATCTTGAACCTGCAAAATGAGCCAAAAATAAAAAGTAATAAGAAAAATTTAAGACAACGTAGGAATAAAAGAAATCATGTCATCGTAAAGTGTAATAGTGAATATGTTAATTCATAAAAATATACTTCACCTCATTACTGCTTTAATGTTTCTTTTGTGAAGGACTACCTAACTCTACAATATCATCATCCATTTGTTCCACAATCTCAGAGGAATCAGGAGGTTGAGTCTTCCTCACTACTTGCCAACCTTGTTGGAATTATCATTAGCATAAAAGACTTGAGATGCTTGGTCCGCTAAAACAAATGGCTCATTCGTTTTCAAGAATCTATCGAGATTAACACTCATGAAATCATACTCATCTTTCTTAACTCCTTTTATTTCATCACACACACCAAACCAATTACAACGAAATAAAACCATTCTTCTATCCATGACGAATTGTAACTCAAATACATCTGTTAAAACTCCATAGTAATCAAGGTTCTCACTATCTTTATCATTCTCACCCAATACAACGACACCACAATTTTGAGTCCTTAACTTTTTATCATAATCTTCTACATGAAATCTATATCCATTAACAATGTAACCATTAGAATGCATCGAATTTCGTGTAGGACCGCTTGAAAGCGAGAGTAGATCTTCCATGATACAACTATAATCTCCTTTATGCAATTATGCAACCTATTATCAAGATTAGGATGATTACTTTAAAATGAGTATTACAATATTAAAATTTCAACTTTTATGTGTATGTATTACTCACCCTATCTTTAAACCATTCAATAAATTGTCAATTCCATTCTACATCAGACAAGTGGCGAGCATTTTCATGAGTTTGTGTAAACTCTCTACAAAATTGAAGTGAACCATAAATTTCATATAAAAAATAAATAATCCTACGGAAATAATAATAAGAAGATATGAAATAGCTCTCCATACTCGAGATATGGTAAAACTTCATCACAATTCTTCAATATGTATAAGTGTGCTTGTTCTAATTCATCTACTTCAAGCTCAAATGGAATTTTAGCTCTGAGAGTTTTTCCTAGTTGACAGAATAGTGATAAACCTCCATTAGATTGCTTTAAACCCCTATCATAATTTCTTTCAGGCTGATTAAATTTTGTGTCAATTCTATGTAGATACCTTGAACATAAGGTCATACATTCATTTGCAATGTAGCCCTCTGCAATGCAACCTTCAGGACATGCCCTATTACCGATGAAAGATTTTAGAAAATATAACCATCGTTCTACAGGATACATCCATCGATAATGAATCGGTCTAGCAATCTTAGCTTCAGTAGCTAAATGACTAGGTAAGTGAACCATGATATCGAAAAATGAAGGAGGAAAGATTTTTTCTAACTTGCAAAGTGTAATGGGAATTTGAGCTTCAATATGTTCCAAGTTATCAATTCTCAACTCCTTTGATCCAAGAATACAAAAAAACAAAGATAACTCAATAAGAGGTTCACACACTTCTTTGGACAACATACCACGAAGTGCAAGAGGGAGTAGGTGTTGAAGAAGAACATGACAATCATGACTTTTCAACCCAGATATCTTATGATCTTTCAGGTTCACACATTGAGAAATATTAGATGAAAATCCATCAGGAACCTTTAGATTCTTTAGGAAAAGGCATAACTTGTATTTATCTTCGGGAGACAATGTATAGCACGCAGTTGGAATTTTAATTTTCTCCCTTTTTTGGATAGGCTGTAATTTTGGCCTAATGTTCATATCTTGCAAATCTAACCGAGTTTTAATTGTATCCTTGGTATTTCCTTTGACATTCATAATTGTCCCCATAATATTATCACATATATTTTTTTCAATATGCATTACATCCAAATTATGTCGCAACAAGAGACTCTTCCAATATGGAAGTTCAAAAAAGATACTTTTTTTGTTCCAATTATCCTTTCGATTTTCATGTGATATCTTTTTCCTTTTCTTTGGATCCTTTGATAATTGTAGCCCTTCAACATCCTGCACTTGATTAAGTATCTCAATACCAGAATGCATTTGTGGCGGGGGTCTTCTCTCCTCAGTACCATCAAATGACTTCTTCTCATTCCTCCATTTGTGATTATGAGGAAGGTAACATCGATGACCCATATAACACTGCTTCTTACCATTAGACAATCGAGTTGATGAAGTGTCTTTATTACAACATGGACATGCCAATATTCCTTTTGTACTCCATCCATATAAATTTCCATATGCTGGATAGTCATTGATGGTCCACAACAAAGAAGCATGCAACTTAAAATTCTTTTTAGCTGATGCATCATAGGTCTCAATACCAACCTCCCACAATTCCTTCAATTCCTCTATTAAAGGCTGAAGATACGTATCAATTGCATCTCCTAGGCCATTTGGACTAGGAATAAGCATTGAAAAAATAAAATTTTCTTGTTTCATGCACAACCAAGGTGGTAAATTATAAGGAATAAGAACCACAGGCCAAATGCTATGTGAGGTTTTTGAATTTCGAAATGGCTGAAATCCATCACTAGCAAGTCCAAGTCAAACATTACGAGGCTCGACCGCAAATGAAGGATGAAGTTCATCAAATGACTTCCATGCCATTGAATCAGTTAGGTGCCTCATTATTCCATCACCAACTCTTTTATCCTTATGCCATGTCATAAGAGTAGATGTCTTTGTAGACATAAACAACCTTTCAAGTCTAGGCTTTAAAGGAAAATAGCGTAAATTCTTTGATGCTATCATTTTTCCTTTTTTATTCCTTGTTTCCCCGCTATGTGTATCTATCTTCCATGTAGACGCCCCACAAACTTTACAAGAATCGAGTTGGCTAACCTCCTTCCAGTATAACATTCAATCATTAGTACAAGCATCAATCTTGTTATAATAAAGGCCGAGTTCTTTGATTATCTTCTTTGCCTCATAATATGAATTTGGCAAATTAGCGCCATCAGGCAACAACTCCTCTTTCAACATTTTCAATAACATTGTAAATGACGCATTACTCCAACGACCTATACTTTTGATGTGAAGCAATTTAATCAAAGAGGAAAGCTTTGAAGCTTTGGAATTTTGATATAGTGGCTGCTTGAAATCCTTCAATAGGCTGTAAAATCTTTTTGCTTCAATAATTGGTTCCTCCTCAAGTAAATCATCACCATCAACATGTGTAGTTCCTCCATCAAGATTAGGATATAAATCTCTCAACAGTTCTTCTACTTCATCCTCACTCTCACATTCTTCTACTTCAACACCAGCTCCAAATACAAATTCAAATTTGGATTCAGATTCTGACAATGGCTCACACAAACGTTCTCCATGGTGATACCAAAAAGTATAATTCTTAATTATTCCATATACTTGCAAATGTGTCTCAACCATTTTACGATTCCTAAAATAGTATTGTAACATTTGACACATAGACATCGTATTTCATATTGTTCTCCTGTTCTTTCAAAAGCATAATCCAAAAACTTTTGTACGCCTACTAAATAGGTTTCATCGAGCCGATGGTCCACTAGTTGCATCCATTGCTTATTAGGAGCCATAATCTTGAATAGTACATAAAAAGCTAGATTAAAAAATATAAAGGATAAGAAAAATACTAAGATCAATACAACTTGTTATAATTAGATGCACAAAACAGAAATATGTGTTGTGATTGATACACCACTAGTTAAAACTTATACTATTTGTCTAAAGAAATTATTCATGGTGTTTCATTTAACTCATCTTAAAATAAGATAAGATGGAGTATATAATTATCTGATAGGGAGGCTTATTGTACAGCTCACTCAAATCACCTGTGAATTTTTGGATTCCAAAAATGAATGAAATGCCATTTTTAACAAAAAATAATAATCAGATTGCACTAAGAAACACAAAAGATTACTCATCTTAAAACATGTAATCTTCTATAGCTTTGTACTTACACAAAATAGACGTTTGTTATTAAAAAAATTCTTGTTTGTAGTTGCTTGTGATTAAAAAGTCTTGGCTCATAACTAACTTCTCATAAAGTTAAGAATGACTTAGTCGCATCCTCAAACATATGCATAAAGAAAAAAAATCAAGAAAACTCGTAATTGCAACTATATGCTACGTTGGCTATAAGTCCAAACTCCAGAACACTACATTTTCCCTCACTATGATATGATGATTACATTTATGCCTACTGATCAGGAGCCATCCTACGTAGTGGTATATATAAAACTGGTATGTTATTCATGAAACAGTGAGTTTCTTAAAATTTTATATGGACTCTATATGAAATATGAATCTTGAGAAAACTTTCAGGGAAAACTTCGAGAAGGGAATCCATAATATAAGTCCCAGGGTGGAAAGATCCTTACAGGTGGTTTAGTCATAGAATCTGAGGACAATTTTGTGCATCCAACAATTGCTGAAATTTCTTCAAACGCTGAAATTGTGAAGGAAAACTTGTTTGCTCCAGTTCTGTATGTAATGAATTTTAAGACTTTTGAAGAAGCAGTTGAAATCAACAACTCTGTCCCTCAAGGTTTAATTAGTTCCATCTTCACCTTAAATCCAGATAATATATATTTAAGTGGATTAGACCTCAAGGAAGTGATTGTGGCATCGTCAATGTAAATATCCAAACAAATGAAGCTGAAAATGGCAGTGCTTTTGGAGGTGAGAAAGGTACTAGTGGTGTGTGTTATGCAGGAAGTGATTCTTCGAAACAATATATGAGATGCTCAACTTGTACAATCAACTATGGAATTGAACTACCATTGGCTTAAGGAATCAATTTTGGCTAGTGAATTTGGTGAAGATACACCTGTTTTGCTTGTGAATTCAGCCTGTAAGGTGCTTATGATTGACCTGGAATCACTTAAAATAATGTACCTTGCAACTCAATTAAAATATTCTGAACCTACTGTTCTCAATTATCAGTATCAGGTTTCCTAGTCAATGAGCTTACTTGGCTGTTATACTTTTAAAAATAATTAAAAAATCCTGAGACACAAAATACACTTTACAAGATCAAATTATTTATTAAAATTGCAATCCAATAATCTTCCCACTAATCTTACTATAGAAAAGAGACCAGATTTTGAAACTATTAACCTATTTATTGTTAAAAAAAGAGGAAGAACAAAAAGAGTAGCTTGAATACAACAATGAAAAAAATGACATCAATAAAACATATGGAAGAAACACAACAACTCGATCAGAAGACGAACCAACCTGGAATTCTATTTCGATCAAAGCTGGGGTGGAACGATACAAAGAAATGATTAGGGCAGAGCAACACTGATACAAAGAAAAAAAAACTATTAGGGCAGAGCAGCACTGATACAAAGAAAAAAAAATAATTAGGGCAGAGCAGCACTGATACAAAGAAAAAAAACTATTAGGGCAGAGGACATCAATAAAATATAAACACAACAACTGGATGAGAAGAGGAACCAACCCGAAATTCTGTTTTGAGAAAAGTTGTAGTGGAACGATACAAAGAAATGATTAGAGCAGAGCAGCAACGTACAAAGAAAAAGAAGCTATTAGTGCAGAGGAACGTCAAGATTAAGCTAAAAATGTTGAGATTAGGGTAGAGTGACCACCTTGATCAATTGCAATGCGTTCTAAAGATCGAGCTCAAACTGGGGCAACTTTTACGACCAGCTGTAATTTTGAGTAGAAAAAAGATCAATAAAGCGCAACTGGTCTTTTTGTTAACCTCTCTGTATAAAATTTTTGGCGCCTAAAGTTTTGTCAAAAATGATTTTTTTTTAATAGTTTAGTATAAAATATTGGCGAAATTTTTTCCCGCTCAAGGTCCTCAATAGAATTTGGGACCAGTGAATTAATTTTTTAAGGACTAGATTTATACCTTCTCAATATACTATACAAATAAGGACCGAAACATAATCTCGTCCCAATAGATATACTTTTAGAGACATGATAATTCACTCATCCCTAAATGTTGGTCGGTGATTGAGAGTTAGATAGGAATGGATGAATATATGGTGCAACTATAAGAACGTATCTCTTGAAAGATCTCGAGTTTACTAAGTTTGTAACGCAAATGGAACTATAACTATTTCTACCTTCTATGTACAACACCACATGAGGTAATTTTTATCCGTTTTGTTTGTTCTTACATCTTTTGTCAGTTCGAGTTAATTTGATTGTAAAAGAGTATGATCGATTCCTTAGACACACACAAAACACTATGATATACTTCAAAAAAATTGACTAGCTAATCTCAAAGATAAAGAGTAATTTAAACAAGTATAGTGTAACTCGAGCAAATCAAATATAGAGAAGGAGAAAAAATCAGCTCCCAAAAGAGGAAGCTTACCAGAAAGTTGAACAAACAGAAAATAGCTACTAATTCTGTTTTACAAGAACAGAAAAAAATATGGTGCAACTATTGAAAAATCTTGAGTTTTCCAAGTTTTGAAACCCCAATGAAACTATCTTTGTTTCTACCTACTATGTACATCATATACAAGAGGTAATTTGCATCAGTTTTCTATTGCTTTCTTTATTGTTCATTAGCTCGTGTTAATTTAATCGTCAAAATATGATCGATTCTTTAGGAACACACTATACACTATGCTATAAGAAGAAAACAATCAACAAATTAAATTTAGAGAAGGAAAAAAACTCACAGAATAGGATGTACAACTGATACACAAGTAGACAGAAATAAGAGAACCAATTAGAAAAAATTGAAAGAATGTTTTAAACAACTATTAGAATGCATCTTCTTGAAAGTTATCAAGCTTTCCAATTTTCAGACCCAAATGAAACTATCACTCATTCAATCTTCTATGTGCAGCACCACAGGAGGTCAGTTTGCATCAGTTCTATTGTGTGTTACATATTTCATCAGTTTCAAACCCAAATGAAACTATCTTTTTTTCACTTATTCAGTTGTAACATTTTGCAATCACATGTCTTACTTGCCCTGTTAGTAGTTCACTTGTAATTCATAACAGATTTCTCAACTTGAATAGAACACTCTCTATATTATCTCTTAATATTGTTTTAGCTCATTGAGTTGTTAGTGCCATTTTTCAAGTTTAGTTCATTATTACTTATCTTTAGGAACACATACTTCTTTAAGGATTGATCGATCCCCTTCAATTTTGGCATCATATCACACTACGAAACTGAATCTTTTTTAAGAAAACAATCAGCATCAAGTCTTAGAGAACAAGAACTCAAACAAGACGAGTTACAACTCAAAAAAAAAAAAACAAACAACAAATCAACTGTATAGAAAAAATCAAATCAACTCATACAAGTGGAGGCATACCTGAGATCCGAGTGAATAGAAGATATATATTGAGTGGAGTTCACTGCTAGGAAGACCTTTATTTTAATTTCTCTGTTCAGAGAAAATAGAGATGAAGCACTGATCAATGAGACCTGGGTTGCGTTTGCTACTATGCGGACCTGTGCTTTCTCTGTTTTGAGAAAACACAGATTTTTAGTTGAGAGCTACGTATATACACTAAGATTGCTGAAAGGGAAGCTGGTTGTTAGCTAGCGAAGATCACTTCTAGGGTTCTTTTTTATTTCATTGAGAAACAAACTGAATGAAGCGTCTTTTCATTGTTTTCTTTTCCTTTTAGAATTTAATGAATTGATGATTTTTTAGGCAGCTAATTTTTTGGTGAAAATATGTTACCGCCTTCCAATTTATTTCTCAAAATTATTTTTACTTTGGGACAAGTTACTACCTTTTCTAGAGACCACATTTAGAGCCTTCACAATAACATATGAAATTAAAGACCGAAATAAAATTTCATCCCAATATATGTACTTTTTGAGATGGGATTATTAACTCGTCCCTAAATATTGGTCTTAAATAAATCTGTTCCTTGTAGTGATTTTGGGATGGTTTTAGAATGATGTCTCACAAGCCACATCTAGTAGAGTCTTGTTCATGAGTGTGAAGCATGCCACATTTATGAATGACAGGCTATAAGATGTTAGTAAACTACACTTCTTTCATTAGTCTTGAGTCACGCCAGAGAGTTTAACTCTATAAAGTCCATCTCCTAATCCGTCTTTTGTGTCTTCAGGATATCAATACACGAAGGGCTAACGGAAGGAGAATGGAGGGTAACAATGTCAATGAAGAAGCTCCTCAAGAGAATCAAGCTCATCAAGCATCGATTAACCCTTCGACTATGTAGGATGAGGAAGATAGGTCGGCTCTTCTAATGATGGCTCAAGCCGTGACAACTCAAGCCCAAGCTATGACTTCCCAAGCCAATAGTGATAGTGGGACTCATGTGAACCCTAATGTGAACACTATGACTTTTAGGTTGAGGGATTTCGTTAGGATGAATCCTCCGGTGTTTCTTGGTTCCAAGGTGGAAGAGGATCCTCAAGAGTTTTTGGATGTGCTGTATAAGGTAGTTAATGCTATGGGGGTGACTTCGGTAGAAAAATTGGATCTAGCCGCTTACCAATTGAAGGATGTGCCTCAAGTTTGGTTTACTCAATGGAATAAAAATCAGCCGATAGGAGCGGGTCACATTGATTGGGAAGTGTTTAAGAAAGCATTCATTGATAGGTTCTTTCCCCATAAGTTAAGAGAGACTAAGGTAGAAGAATTTATAAACCTTAGGCAAGGTAGCATGAGTGTTCAAGAGTACGCTTTGAAATTTACCCTATTGACTAAGTATGCTCCATCTATATTAGCGAAGACGAGGGATCAAATGAGTAGATTTGTGATGGGTGTGTTCGACCTAGTTTAGGAAGAATGTCGTACGTCAATGCTCCATGATAACATGAATATCTCTAGGCTTATGATGTATGCATAACAAATTAAGGAGTCAAAACTTAAGAGAAAGAATAGAGAAATGTAGAGAGTTAGGTCTGATGAACAAGGTCAACCAAGGTTCAAAAAGAGATTTTCCAACCAAGATTCTTCAAACACTCCTAGGGTTAGCCAAGAGAAAGGTAGTGGGTCTCCATTTCCTAAACCTACTAGCACCAATTGTGGAAAGAAGCACCATGGGAAGTGCCTAGCCAGTACAAATGGGTGTTATGGTTGTGGAAAGAGTGATCATCAAGTGAAAGATTTCCCTACACTCTCGGCAAAAGGAAGAGATGCCAAACAAGCTTCTCTTAGTGGCCCGGATCCTAATGCTCCAAAGTATGTTCGTTTCTATACACTCCAGTCTAGAGGGGAAAAGGAGCCCTTCCAGATGAAGGCACCGGTATGTTGATAACTCCTTATAGATGTAAATGTTTTATTAATGTCCCTATGATATTTGTTAGATGTTCATGTTATCCTTAGTATGGGTTTACTCCCAAGGGGGAGATGGTATGCTTAGACGGTAAGGTTTTTGAGAGTTCCGATATCCTTATCTCTTTTTTCTATTCCTATTCAAGCTTGAGACATAGAGTTCCTTGTGGCTTGGTTCATGTTTTGGTAATCATGTGTGATTTATGTGTTTCCATGATCTCCTTATGTTATGCATGTTCTTGAAGAATTTATGTTTAATGAGAAAATGAGTTTTTATGATTTTTATTCCTCATGATTGATGTGCATTTAGTATGAGTTGTCTATATGCTTCATGAGATGAATTGTTGAATATGACTAAATGAGCTTTTGAGAATAATTGCATAATTGCTTCATGATGTTATGATGAGCATGCTTTAAGTTGGAGAAGGTAATTCATCCAATGATAGAGAAATGTTGAAGTTTTTTTTATGCATAATGGGTTGCTAGAAGTAGTTCCTACTTCCTTGTGTTGCATTGAGTATATTGAGATGGAGTTAATGTTTCCTCCTTTGAAAATGTGCATTATTTAGATATTTCATGCATGATGGACTGCTATCCTTGATTCTTTAATTCCGAGAAGTGTTTAGAAATGTCATTCGAGGACGAATGTTCCCAAGGGGGTTGTAATTGTAACGAACTATTTCCGTCGTTATAGAAATCCCAACGGGGGAAAATTTGGGACCGGAAAATATTTTTTTAGTATTTGGATTTTTTCAACCTAGTCCAGATTTGGACGAAATTGGAGTCATTGATGTGTAGAGAAATCTGGTAACAATCGGGTGACTATTCAAGATTTTGATTACATGAGTAGTTACATAAGTCGTCAAGGAACCCGTACGACTTTACGGAATTGAATTCAGGCGAGTAAAACTCCCGAAATTGAACTTATCGTGAAGGGTATTTTCTGAGCGTCGTGGGTAAGAGGAGTATTGTGAAATGGGGATTTTGGAATTATTAAAACCATTCATTGTTTCGTGCAAGCCCCTTTGGCGCTGGATTTTGTCGCTCTCGCGGGGCCACTATAGAGGGGAGAGGGCCTCTTTGACGAGCCAAACGCGACTTAGTCATAAATAAATCTCTAAAGGACTTCATTCTGCATTTTTAGAGCTAAGGAACGAACCCCAGATGACTCCTCATAGTTTTCCACCATTTAGGCTAAATGTAAGTTTTTCACTCCTTGAATCCATTTTTCGATCCGTATAACGTAATAGAATGGGTAATTATAGATGGGAGAGGGTTTTGATCTAGATTCTATGATGGAAACAACCCTATTTTGGATACTTAGGATCATGGGTATGATCTAGGATTGTTAGAATTGTTAGTAATATGGGTAATTAGTGATTGTTTATTGATTCTCGTATTATATTGATTGTTTTTAGACCAAGAACAAGTGGAACGAATCCGGAAAGGGAAGAATCAAGTTTCTTAGGGTTTCAAGCTTGTTTTGAGGTAGGTGATAATTGTGATTCTATGATTGTATGATGTATGTTTGTTCTTGCTTCATTATGATACATGTATGTATATGAATATTGCATTATTGATCACACTTGTTGTAAATGAGATAGATGAATGATGGTTACCATGAAATCATGACTTAATTTTTATGATCTTGAGGATATACTTGTAATTGTGATTGAGGTGTGTTGAATGGATCAGTTGCCACATTTTGGCATAACTAACTTGGATCAGTTGCCACATTTCGGCATAATTATGGGATCAGTTGCCACGTTTCGACATAATCATTGGATCGTGTACCACGTTTTGGTATCATAACTGTTTGGGTTTAGGTTCCATAAGAGGACCAATGTGTAACACCCCGACTTTTCAAAACATCTAAATTAACGCGTATCTTCGTGGAAAGACAAGGAGGGTGGGCAAAAAATTAAGAAAGATATGATATGTCATATTTTAAGTGTTCAAAGGTTGTATCTCAAGTTTTGAATTTAGGTAAGTGGCAAAATAAAAGTTGGTGAAAGTAATCGTAAGTTCCTTTTTAAAGATTTCTCTAAAATTTAGGTCAAATGTCTTGGATATTTTCTCCTAATATATAAAGAGTTAGAAGGCCTATCACCAATTAAATTGAAGGCCTACGAGTCTAGTTTGCAGCGCACAAAACCCCGTATCCAACCGACATAGGAGTAAAAATTTATGAGGGTTTTACTACGGACTGCGGGGTAGAATTTGGTTCGGGTAAAAAATGTGGTATGTCGGCATACTCAACGTTTTAAGCCATGAAAATATTTCATTTTACATCCAAACCAGAGAGAAATCTTAAGAGAGGGTTCCTATGGAGTTCTTGCATGATGAAGGTTAGTTTTTGATGATTTCCACCATTAAACGTTTCCCCATTGCCTAGAAACGTGATCTCTACATGTGGCAATCATTTTTTCCTTCTATTAGCTGCATTTGGAGCTGGTTTTTGAAGATATAAATTTGTAGTTATTGGTGTTTCTTCAAGCTTTAAACTTGGTTAACTAAGGTAATCATCTCGGGACTCATTTATGATTGTTTTTATGAATTTCTATAGACATTTAGACAAGTTGGGGCAATATGGCAAATCTGCCAATTTAAGATTAATTATGAACTGGTTATAAGTGCATACCAGCTGTGTGTATATTGTGTTTGTGAAGCTTAGGACATAAGGAACAACTTTCGTGAAGGAACTATGGTCTTTCGAGTGTTCATTGGAAAGGTATGTTAAGGTTATTCCCTTCGTTCGACATGTTTCCTTCGAGGTATATAATGTTGGTGATCTTGTAGATATAATTGTGAGTGGTTGGCTGATTGAGTGGTTATAAACCCTCATTTTAAGGACTCATAATCTGTTAATAACGACCCTAAGTTAGGAACGACTTGGAGATTATTCATATATATTGTTTTTAGCTAAATTGCTTGCCTTTAGCCTATTCAATTGTTTGTCGTCGCCCTTGGGGCTATTGTGGCTAGTTGTTGAGCTATGAACTGCCTACGGGGGCTATGATGTTGTCTAATAGGACTATGCTATTTCCAAAGAGGGTTATGTGTTACCCACGGGGTTATATTGATGCCAAAGAGTGTTATGTGTTGCCTACGGGGCTATTTTGACGCCAAAAAGGGCAATGTGTTGCCTACAGGGCTATGTTGATGCAAAAGAGGGCTATGTGCAGCCCACAGAGCTATGATGTTGCCTAAGAGGGCGATGTGCTGCCTACGGGGCTATATCGTTGCCAAAAAGGGCTATGTGACTTCTTACAAAGACAAGGGACTATTGATAGGGGAATGTAGATTGACTTGGCACCTTCTGGGCTTATGGGGCCTAGGTAGGTGGTATGTTGTTTGTACCTGCCGAGCTTATGGGGGCTTGGTTAGGTTGATGTTTGATCATTTTTGTATTTTTAGATTCAATAGCGGGTTAGCATGTTTATCCAAAATTTTGATTTCCTTACGTGATTGCTTTTGGTATATTATGTTACTTACTCACTTAGTCTATAGCCTTTCATACTCTGTACATTATTTTGTATTGACGTCCCATTGCCTTGGGGGCGCTGTATTCATGCATGTAGGTCCCGACAGACGACCCAGTAGACCTCCTCAACAATCGGATTGACTTTTATCTGATTGCCCAGCCGCTTTCCTCCGGAGCTGCGAGAGTTGGGAGGTTTGTTACCTTTTGTTGTATATATCTTTATGGATAGGCTGGGGCCCTATCCCTCTAATCTTTACTACTTTTAGAGGCTTGCATACTAGTGTGTGGGATGTATAGCTACGTTATGGTCATACTAGCCTAGGTTGTTGGCTTGCTAAAGCTTGTAAGGAATTTGATGTATTGTATTGATATATACCTGCTTTTAGTTTTGGTATAGATATCATGGTGACCTCGACGGCCTAATCAGGACTTCTGTGCTAGTTGGTTATTTATCTATATGATCTCTTGGGAGTAGTTGTTTCTTTTATAGATCAATTGATAGGGGCCTTGCCGGACGAGGGCTTAGTTTTAAGCCGAGATATACTTGTTGTTTTCTTAATTGCGTGTGGCTTCCATGTGCTAGTAGCAAATGGTTCAACAGGGTTAGCTTGGACCTGAGTTTTCGCATTAGGAGCCAGTTGACCCCTCGAGTTTGAGGCGTGACAAACTTGGTATCAGAGCAACGTCGTATCCTAGGGAGCTTGCAAGCCATGTATAGTAGAGTCTTGTTTATAAATATGTTGTGCACCACATTCGATAGGCAAGAAGCTACCGGGCATGTTAGAATGACTGTCCTTATTGTGCTCACCTAGTGCTATAAAGCGTTGCCTTAAGGGTTGAGGTTTCTGGCTTATAATTTGTACTTGTATGCAAAGAGAGATGACTGCCACCAGATAGACCATAGCTTGTCAGGGGCTAGATACAGCTACAGGCGAGGGTACTGGCAAGGCACCACAGGTGGACGTAGCCCATTATAAGACCCAGGGGGAAACCTCTTCTTTGCCCCCTGTAGCTTCTCCGCCACTTCAAGAGCCTCCGAGGGCTACAGGAATTTCAGCTACACCAGCAATACTGCCTCTACTTCCTCCTATTCCATCTGATCAGGATTTGAAAAGTGCAGTATGTATGTTAGCACAGTTTATAGCTGCACAGCGCCAACCAGTTGCGCCAGAAGTTGTCGGACCTTCTGCAGCCCCTGGAAGTTCGAGAGTTTGTGTATTTCTTACATTGAATCGTCCACAGTTTACAGGGACAGATCGCAGAGCGGACCCTCAACACTTTGTTATTCAGCTTCATAAGATCTATAGAGTTATGCATGCCTCAGTTGGTGAGTTAGTTGAGTTTAGCAACATTTCGATTGCGCGATGTTGCAGTATTATGGTACGAGAGTTGGGGGAGATCCAGGGAAAAATATGCATCTCTACCCACTTGCAATAGCTTTACAAAAGCTTTCATAGATCACTATTTGCCTTGAGAGATTAGGGATGGCCAGGTGGACCAGTTTCTAAACATTCGACATGGCAGCATAAGTGTCCAAGAATATAGGTAGAGATTTGATTCATTGGCTAGATATGCACTATCATTTGTTGATACAATGTATGATAGGGTGCATAGATTTGCGGGAGGGCTCGACTCAAACTATATCGATGTTTGTTCTACTACTGCACTAAATGATTATATGGATATCTCGTGAATTCAGTCCTTTGCATAGGGATTAGAGGACCACTGATATTTATAGTATATGAGTTAGAGGGTCGAGAGAGAGAGACAGGTGAGGGCTAGGCCCGCTGGTTCACAAGGAGAGTTTCAGGGTGGTCCCAGACCTCGATATTCTATAAGACCACCTAGATCTCCACCACAGTAGTTCCAGGGTAGTAGATTTGATCTTCAGGGATAGTTAGGCCCAGGTAAGGGTTCACGAGCATCAGGCTCTCAGCAGCAGAGGAGTTCAGGTGAGGCTAGGACAGCTCTGCCGCTTTGCGCTACTTGCGGTAGGGTTCATTTTGGGAGGTGCAGACAGGGTTCCACATGTTGTTATTCTTGTGGACAGGAGGGGCATGGGTGGAGAATCTACCTGACTATCAATCAGGGTGGTATAGGTCAGTCGACCAGGTCAGTAGTAGGTTCTTCCTCATCAGCACAGTCTACAGGACGTGGACCCCAAACTTCAGTAGGTAGAGGTAGAGGCAGAGGTAGAGAGGGAGCATCTAGTTCTAGTAGTGGATAGAACCGTACATATTCACTAGCCGGCCAAAAAGACTCAAAGTCATCACCAGATGTTGTGACAAGTACATTGATTGTTTGCTCCCATTATGTTTATGCTCTGATAGATCTCGGATCTACTCTGTCTTATGTTACTCCATTTATAGCGGGAAAATTATGTATAGTAGCAGAGTCATTAGATCGACCCTTTATTGTATCTACACCGGTTGGTTAGTCTATTATTGCCAGGAAAGTCTATCAAGGTTGCACGGCAGCAATTATCGACCGTCAGACCTCTGTAGATCTCATAAAGTTAAGATGGTCGATTTCGACTCATTATAGGTATAGATTGGTTAGGGTCTTGTTATACTAATGTTGAGTACCAGACAAAGATTGTTATATTCCACTTTCCACGTGAGACAGTTCAAGAATGGAAAGGCGATACAGCAACACCGAAAGGTAGGTTTATTTCTTATCTTAAGGTGAGGAGGATGATTACTAAGGGTTGTATTTATCATCTTGTTCACGTTCATGATATAGATGTAGAACCACCGACTCTTCAGCCTATTTCAGTAGTTAATGAATTTTTAGATGTATTTCCAGAAGAGCTCCCTGGTATCCCTCTAGAATGGAAAATTGATTTTGCTATCAATATGCTACCAGGTACACAACCCATATCTATCCCTCCTTATCGAATGGCTCCTACTATGCTAAAGGAGTTGAAAGATCCACTTAAAGAATTACTGGATAAAGGCTTTATTAGGCCTAGTGCTTCACCATAGGGTGCGCCTATTCTATTCGTAAGGAAGAAAGATGACTCACTAAGAATGTTTATCGATTACCGACAGCTGAATAAGGTGACTATAAAGAATAAGTATCCCCTTCTGAGGATTTATGACTTGTTTAATCTGTTACAAGGTGCAAAGTGCTTCTCAAAGATTGATTTAAGATTAGGGTACCACCAGATATGAGTTCGGGAGAAAGACGTTCCAAAGACAACTTTTAGAACCAAATATGGACACTTTGAGTTCTTGGTAATGTCTTTTGGATTAACTAATGCCCCAACAATGTTCATCGACCTGATGAATGATATATTCAGGCCGTATCTAAACTTGTATATGATTGTATTTATTAATGATATTTTGGTGTATTCACGTTCAAAAGCTGAGCATGCAAACTATTTGCGAGCAGTCCTTCAGGTTCTTCGAGACCAATAACTTTATACAAAGTTTTCTAAGTGTGAGTTATGGTTGGACTCTGTAAATTTCTTAGGTCATATTGTATCAGATGCAGTCATTGCGGTTGATACTCAAAAGATTGAGGCAATAAAGACTTGGCCCAGACCCATGACTCTGACTAGGTTCGTAGTTTCTTAGGGTTAGCTGGGTACTACAGAAGGGGTTTGCTTCACTTTCAGCCCCATTAACGAAGCTGACTCAAAAAGCAGCTAAGTTTTAGTAGACTGAGGCTTGCAAGCATAGTTTCCAGGAGTTGAAGGACAGGTTGACATCAGCACCAGTTCTAGCATTGCCAGAAGGTTCAGAAGGCTATATGGTATATTGTGATACTTCTGGTGTTAGGTTGGGTTGTGTTCTAATGCAACATGGTAAGGTTATCGTATATGCTTCAAGGCAGTTGAGAAAGCATGAGAAGAAATATCTGACCCATGATTTAGAGTTGGTTGCAGTTGTGCATACGTTAAAAATCTGGAGACATTATTTGTATAGCGTTCAAGTTGACATTTTCACAAATCATAAAAGCCTTCAATATATCTTTAGACAGAAGGAGTTAAATCTGCTACAACATCGACGGCTTGAGTTACTGAAAGACTACGACGTGGATATTTTATATCATCCAGGAAAGGCGAATGTGGTAGTCGATGCCCTCAGTCGAAGATCTATGGGTAGTTTATCCTATTTAGGTGTTGCAAAGCCTGAGCTAGCATAAGAGCATTGTTAGAGGTAGAAGATAGTGGGGTAACAATTCAGGACACAGCCATGTCATCTTTAGTTGTAGAAGTAAAATCACGGCAACAAGAGGATTCTAGCATAGAGCATCTCAGAGACAAGGCTCAGGATCAACAGTCTTTAACATTTGATATAGCAAGAGATGGAGTCCTTAGATATAGTAGTCGATTCTGTGTTCCAAATGTTGCAGGACTGCGACATCGGACTATGGAAGAGGCACATCATTCCCGTTATTCTATTCACCTTGGTTCAACGAAGATGTACCATGATATTAAGGAGCTCTATTGGTGGCATGGGTGAAGAAAGACGTTGCTGAGTTTGTGGCATAGTGTCCTAACTGCCAACAGGTGAAGGTTGAGCACCAAAAGCCCATTGGGCTAGTTCAGGAGATAGTCAATCCTTTGTGGAAGTGGGAAGAAATTAATATGGATTTTATTACAGGATTACCTCAATCGCGTCGCAAGTTTGACTCTATTTGGATAATTGTTTATAGACTAACAAAATCAGCCCACTTCTTACCAGTCAGGGCTAATTTTATGGCCGAAGACTATTTAGGGCTCTATATTAGAGAGATTTTTAGGCAACAAGGTGTCCCAGTATCTACTATCTCTGATAGAGGAGAACAATTTACTGCCAACTTCTAAAAATCCTTCTAGAAAGGATTGAGGACACAGGTTAATCTTAGTACAACCTTTCACCCTTAGACAAATAATTTTTACACTCGACGATATGGTATGGGCGTGTGCACTACACTTCAAGGGAAGTTGGGATGACCACTTACCTCTTATGGAGTTCTCATACAATAATAATTAGCATTCAAGCATCAGGATGGCACCTTATGAGGCTTTGTATAGGCGAAAATGTAGGCCCCCCATCGGATGGTTCGAGGTAGGTGATTCAGGGTTGATTGGACCCGACTTAATACAGTAGATAGTGGAACAGGTTAAGCTCATTCGGAAGAGGTTGCTAACAGCTCAAAGCCGACAGAAGTCATACTCAAATGTGCGACAAAAGGACTTAGAGTTTTGTGTCAATGACTAGGTATTCTTAAAAGCCTCACCTATGAAGGGTGTAACGAGATTTTGCAAAAAAGGCAAGCTTAGTCAAAGATTCATTGGGCCATATCAGATCCTTCGGAGGGTAGGACGGGTGGCTTATAAGTTAGAATTGCCTTCGGGCCTAGAATCTATTCATCCACTTTTCCATGCATCGATGTTATGGAAGTGCGTAGGGGACCCTTCTCGAGTTGTCCCAGTTGAGGATGTTCATATCACATAGGAGTTGTCCTACGAGGAAACACTAATTGCCATATTAGATCGGCAAGTTCGTAAATTGAGGATCAAAGAAGTGGCTTCAGTTAAAGTATTGTGGAGAAACAAGAATAGAGAGGAGGTGACCTGGGAAGCTGAGAATGGCATGAGGTCAAAATATCCTCACTTGTTTCATACCCTAGGGTGATGGCATATCAATGTATATTACTGCAGTGAGGTTAGATACCAATCTAATTTTTTTTATATTGTTGGTTGTTTTTTGTGGAGCCATAGTGCTTAGCTATTTATGTCATCATGTAAGACGCCTAGGTTAGAATTTCTACGGTTCATGTTCCTGGATAGTCACATTTACAAAGGATATTCTGGTTAAATTTTTTAAACTCCTAAGGACTTAACCGTGTGACTCATATTTTTTCATTCTAGGTTGAATGTTTCTATGGGGGGGAAGGATGTAACACCCCGACTTTTCAAAACGTTTAAATTAACTCGTATCTTCATGGAAAGATAAGAAAGGTGGGTACTAAATTAAGAACTATGTGGTATGTCATATTTTAAGTGTTCAAGCGTTGTATCTCAAGGTTTTTAGGTAAGTGGCAAAATAAAAGTTGGCAAAAGTTGTGGTAAGTTTCTTTTTAAAGATTTCTCTGAAATTTGGGTGAAATGTCTTGGATGTTTTATCACAGTATATAAATATTTAGAAGTCCTATCACCCATTAAATCGAAGGCCTATGAGTCTAGTTTGCAGCGCATAAAACCCCGTATCCAACCGACATCAAAGTAAAAAGTTGAGGATTTTACTACGGACTGTCGAGGCAGAATTCGGCTCTGGTAAAAAATGTGGTATGTCGGCGTACTCAACGTTTTAAGCCATGAAAACATTTCATTTCACTTCCAAACCAGAGAAAAAGCTTAAGAGAGGGTTCCTATGGATTTCTTGCATGATGAAGATTAGTTTTTGATGATTTCCACCACTAAACGTTGCCCCCATGCCTAGAAACAGGACCTCTACACGTGGTAATCATTTTTCCCTTCTATTAGCTGCGTTTGGAACTGGTTTTTTAAGATATAAATTTGTCGTTATTGGTGTGTCTTCAAGGTTTAAACTTGGTTAACTAAGGTAATCATCTAGGTACTCTTTTATGATTGTTTTTATGAATTTCTATGGACGTTTAAACAAGTTGGGGCAATATGGCAAATCTACCGATTAAAGATTAATTATGAACTGCTTATATGTGTGTACCAGCAGTGTATATATAGTGTCTGTGAAGATTAAGGCATAAGGAACAACTTTTGTGAAGGAACTATGGTTTTTCGACCATTCATTAGAAAGATATGTTAAGGTTATTCCTTTCGTTCGACATGTTTCCTTAGTGGTAGTCAACATTAGTGATCTTGTAGATGTAATTGTGACTGGTTGGCTGATTAGGTGGTTATAAACCCTCATTTTAGGGACTCACAATCTATTAAGAACGACCCTAATTTAGGAATGACTTGGAGATTATTCATATGTATTATCTATAGCAAAATTGCCCACCTTTAGCCTATTCAATTGTTTGTTGTCCCCCTTTGTGCTATTGTGGTTAGTTGTTGAGCTATGAACTGCCTAAGGGGGCTATGATGTTGTCTAAGAGGACTATGTTATTTCCAAAGAGGGCTTCGTGTTGCCCACGGGGCTATATTGATGCCAAAGAGTGTTCTTTGTTGCCTACGGGGCTATTTTGACACCAAAGAGGGCTCTGTGTTGCCTACAGGGCTATGTTTCTACAGAGCTATGATGTTGCCTAAGAGGGATATGTGCTGCCTATGGGGCTATATCGTTATCAAAAAAGGCTATGTGACTTCTTACAAAGACAAGGGGCTACCGATAGGGGTATGTAAATTGATTTGACACCTTTTAGGCTTATGGAGGCCTAGGTAGGTGGTATGCCTTTTGTACCTGCCGAGCTTATGGGATCTTGGTTAGGTTGATGTTGATTACTTTTTGTATTTTTAGATTCAGTAGTGGGTTAGCATATTTATCTAAAATTTTGATTTCCTTACGTGATTGCTTTTGGTATATTACGATACTTGCTCACTTAGTCTATAGCCTCTCATACTCTGTACATTATTTTTTACTGACACCCCATTGCCTTAGGGGCGCTGCATTCATGCATGCAGGCCCCGAGAGACTACCCAGTAGACCTCCTCAATAGCAGGATTGACTTCTATCCGATTGGCTAGCCCCTTTCCTCCGGAGTTGCCAGCGTTGGGAGGTTTGTTACCTTTTGTTGTATATATCTTTATGGGTAGGCCAGGTCTCTGTCCCTCAAATCTTTACTACTCTTATAGACTTGCAGACTAGTGTGTGGGGTGTATAGCTACGTTATGGTTATACTGGCCCAGGTTGGTGGTTTGCTGAAGCTTGTGAGTTGTTTAATGTATTGTATTGATATATACCTGCTTTTAGTTTTGGTCTAGATATCATGGTGGCCTCGACGGCCCAATCAGGACTTCTATGCTAGTTGGCTATTTATTTATATGATCTCATAGGAGTAGGTGTTTATTTTATAGATCACTTGACAAGGGCCTTGTCGGACGAGGGCTTAGTTTTAAGCCAAGATATACTTGTTTGTTTTCTTAATTGCATGTTGATACCATGCGCTAGCAGCAAATGGTTTTGCAGGGTTGGCTCAGGCCTGAGTTTTGGCATTAGGAGCCAGTTGCGCCCCTCGAGTTTGGGGGTGACAAACTTGGTATCAGAGCAATGTCGTATCCTAGGGAGTCTGCAAGCTATGTATAGTAGAGTCTTGTTTACAAATGTGTTGTGCATCATATTCGATAAGCAAGAAGCTATCGGGCATGCTAGAATGACTATCCTTCTTTTGCTCACCTCATGCTATAGAGCGGCGTCTTAAGGGTTGAGGTTTCTGGCTTATAATTTATACTTGTATGCAAAGAGAGATGACTGACTCCAGACAAACCACAACTAGCCAGGGGCTAGATACTGCTGTAGGCAAGGGTACCGATAAGGTATCACAGGTGGAGGTATCCTATTGTATGACCCAGGGGGAGACATCTTCTCCGCCCCCTATAACTTCTCCACTGCTTCAAGAGCCTCCAAGGGCTACAGGACTTTAGGCTCCACCTGTAGTACCACCTCTACTTCCTCCTATTCCATCTGATCAGGATTTCTAGAATACTATATGTATGTTAGCACAGTTAGTAGTTGCACAGCGCCAACCAGTTGCACCAGAAGTTGTCAGACCTTTTAAAGCCCCCAGAAGTTTGAGTGTTCATGAATTTCTTGCCTTGAATCCTCCACAGTTTACATCGATAGATCGCAGAGAGGACCCTCAGCACTATGTTGATCAGCTTCATAGGATCTTTAGAGTTATGGATGCCTCAGCGGCTGAGTTAGTTGAGTTAGTGGCATTTTGATTGCACGATGTTGCAGTATTGTGGTACAAGAGTTTGGAGATATCTAGGGGAAAAGATGCATCTCTACCCACTTGGGATAGCTTTACCAAAGCTTTTATAGATCACTATTTGCCTCAAGAGATTAGGGATGGCTGGGTGGACCAGTTCTGAACCTTCGACAAGGCAGCATGAGTGTTTGAGAGTACGAACTGAGATTTGATTCATTGGCTAGATATGCTCCAGCATTTGTTGATATGATATATGATAGGGTGTGTAGATTTGTGGGAGGGCTCGACTCATACTATATTGACGTTTGTTCTACCGCTGCACTAAATAATAATATGGATATCTCATTAGTTCAGGCCTTTTCACAGGGCATAGAGGATCGCCAACATTTACAGTTTATGAGTGAGAGGGTCGAGAGAAAGATACAAAAGAGGGCTAGGCCTACTATTTTTCTCTTGTCTCCTTTCGTGCTATGACTTGATTCCAATTGGTATTCGGCGATTCAAGTTGGTATCTAACCTTCTTCACTCTTCTATTCGTAGATGGTTAATACTAGATTCAATAGCATCAGGACTGTAGCTCCCGTGAATACTCTAGTTGAGGAATCTGTAGTGAGAGATCGCGGTCGAGGCAGGGGTAGAGGAAGAGCTAGGGGTAGAGATCGTGGAAGAATGGCACCTGCTGGGAATGGAGCTCCTGTTTAGAATGCTCCTGTGAATGAGAACCCTCCTGCGCATTATGAAGAAATTGAAGAGGAGAATGTTGATATTGAGAATGTTGAGGATGTGGGACAAATGGAAGAGTTGCAAGTTGAGATTACCAATGTTCCCCCCATAGACCCAGTGTTAGATCAACAAATCATGTCATTCCTAAAGGGGTTGGTTGGTCCTGGAGTGCTTCCTTCTGCTCAAGCAACTCAAGCTCCTACTAATCCTCATGTTTCTAGCACTGCACCCAAGGTGGGTGGGACTTAAGGTAATGATACCTTCTTTCGTCCTTTGTTGGGTTCTATTATGACTAGTAATGAGCATAAAATGTTGACTAAGTTTATGAAGCTAAAGCCTCCTGTGTTTCTTGGTTCTGAGAATGAGGATGCTTATGAGTTCATCTTAGATTTCTATGAGAGGCTTCATAAGTTGGGAATTGTCATCAGCATGGGATTGAGTTTGTGTCCTTTCAACTTCAAGGTGAGGCTAAACAGTGGTGGAGAGCTTACATGGAATGTAGATCTTCAACTTTACCTCCACTTACTTGGACCCAATTCCATGCTCTGTTTCTAGAACAGTATGTGCCTAGGACTTTGAGGGATCGCAAAAAGGATGAGTTCAGGGCTTGGAGCAAAGTGGTATGACTGTGGCTGCTTATGAGGCCAAGTTCCATGCTTTGTCTAGACATGCTACTCAATTGGTGACGACTGAGGAACACATAATCTGGTTATTTATTATGGGACTAAATTCTAAGTTGCAAGTATTATCTATTCATATGACTTCTGCAGGGAGGAGCTTCAATGAGGTAACAGATTATGTTAAGAAAGTGGAGGGGGTGAGGCAAGACGGTCAAGGTAAGGCATGGGTAAAAAGGGCCAAGAACTAGGGTAACTTTCAAGGTTCTTATTCCAAGGGGTCCAAAATGCCAACGCTTGCAGCCAAGCCAATTCATTATGTTATGCCCACCTCTGCAGGTAGTTACTCAGAAACTTCATCTCATAATTTTCAAGATAGCTAGGGAGTTGCGCCTATGACGGGCAGCAGACCATCTTTTGATCGTACTTGTTACAACTGTGGAGAACTTGGGCATATGAGGAGAGATTGTCCCCACCCACGTGTGTTTGAGTCCGCGCAGCAGCAGACTAGAGTAGTGGTACCCACATGAAAAGGTAATAATGGTCAAGGACGTCCATAAGGTGGACAAAATGGTAATTAGTGAGGCCATGGAGGTAGAGGAAATGGTAATGCAAGCAAAAGTAATGTGTAACCAGGCAGGGAAGTGGTTTGTCAAGATGATAAGGCTCAGTGTTATGACTTTCTGAGCAAGAATGAGGCAGAGACATCTGACACGGTGATCACAGGTACTATTCTTGTCTCTGATCAGATGGCTAATGTGTTATTTGATTCGAGTTCTACTTATTATTATGTATCTGTGCGATTTTCCTTAGAGTTTGATATGGTTTATGATATACTTGATGCCCCTATCCATGTTTCTACCCCAGTTGGAGAGTCAGTCATAGTTACCCATGTCTATCGTGCTTGTCTTATTTTGTTTATGGGCTTTCAGACTAGGGCCGATTCGGTGATTTTGGATATGACTGACTTTGACATAGTTTTAGGCATGACTTGGTTATCCCTCTATTATGTCGTACTTAATTGTAATACTAAGTTTGTAACTCTAAAAATTTCAGGAAGGGAAAAATTAAAGTGGGAAGGGGTGTACAAGCCTAAGCAAACTAAGATCATATCCTCCATTTGAGCTAAGAAATTGATAGGGCATGGTGATGAGTCCATAAATTGGACTCATTCAGGGCTATATTTTGATAGAATTAGTGTCCTCAAATGCATATTTTGTCTCAATATCTAATGTAAGTCCTTGAGTTTCAGGTATTTGGAATTTGAGGCAAAGCATGGACACTACTTGGCAAGAAAGAACAATATGGATGAAAAGAACGAAGAAATGAAGGCCTGAAGATTGTCGAGCCCTGTTGGCAAGTCACCGATTGGCCTGGAGATCACCTTTTGTTCCAGTATGTTGAGCCCTAAAGGAGAAAGTCAATTCCACAATGAAAAGGAGCAGTCGGCGCATCGCCGAGCAGTTCCACGAAGCATTACTTCTATCACTCAATGCCTCAAAATGCGAAAATGCTGAGGCCAAAAGCAAGAAGGTGATGAAATCGACCTAAAGGTAGATCGTCGAGCGCATCGGCGATCCCGACTAACTGTGCCGAATGATCCTCCGCAACACAAATTTTCAAACACTATAAATACTTGTTTTAAATTTTTAAAGGATATCACTTCTATTATTCAAACTTTTTATAGTTTTTGGAGAGTTTAAGTTTTATAGGGTTTTGGAGACTTTGTTCTAAGATCTTGAAGATTCAAGGGTTTCAACTCTAAGATATTGGAAGTGGGTCTCAAAAATTCTTCACTCTTGACTTGTTTTAAGACATAAATCTTCATACCCAGTTGATGGATATTGATATTGGTATAAATTTTTATCTCTTTTACATGTCTAGCTAAAATCCCAATTCTTGGGGTGTGATTTTGTGAATATGGGCTAAATTATTTGTTGGGTCTTACTTGTTGATGGTTTATTTGTTGTTTAAATGTGATTTCGTTTAGTAGTTGTGTATGAACTTAATGGGATTATAGTTGCAAATACAATTTCATCATAGTGTTTTTGGCTTGCTCGAGAGAGAGGTCGTAAAACTAAGACTACTAAATTGATAGTCGGTGGTATTGGGTCAACATGGGTTTAGCTTGAGAGAGTTAACCTTAGTCCTTCTCCCACACATTCAGCTCGAGAGAGTGAATGGGCTAAGGCAGAGTATGTGCTTAATGCGTCAACTCAGTGTTTGAGATTAACCGAGTTGATTCGGGGTAAGTTGCTCGATAAAGAATTACCCCCCACTATAGTAGTCATAAATGTTCAATAATTTACTATCAAAAGCATGTACCCAATAGTCTAGTTTATCCTGTATTCCTATCACATCCCAAGAATCCCATCTCCATATCACATTTCCTTATATTTTTGTTGTTTTTAGTTGTTAGTTAATACAAACCCCCATTGATAATTGACGCTTGCATCACTCCTAGATTTAGTATTTTTTTTATTTGTTAATATTTATAGCAATGAGTAATTAGAACCTGATTTTATTTTTCTACTAATTCTCAAAACCACTCCCTATGGGACGATCCCAACCCTTGGTTGGGTTATATCACTACACGCAATCATTTGACACTTGAACTGAAATAGTGTCAGTTGATTATGTCGAACATCAAAATGGCGTTGCTGCCGAGAACTTGTGTTTTTTGAGAATTTGTAGTTAAGTAGGATTTTCGTTCTTGTTAGTCGTAGTTTACTTACTTAATTTTTAGTTTTGTCTTGCTTGTTGTTATGTAGAGACAGAATAATGAGTATACATGATGGAGATGGTAAACCAATGGAGCACCTCCCGATAGAAGTGATTAGGTTCCGGGATAAGATTCTAACCTTTAAGTAGTTAGAAGGCGAACAACTTCATGAGGCAGGGATGACGTTGAAAGCATTTCTGAGTCAATGCCATACTCATGAGATCCCTGAAATAGTTCTTCTGGAATGCTTCAATAGAACTTGGTCCCAGAAACAAAGCATTAGTTGACCGACTCATTTCAGGTGGTATTACACATCAGCCCTATGCGATAGCGACCCACCTGGTTGATCACATGGCTGAAGCAAACCAAGAAGTAGAGAAGAACTTCATGCTGGCCGTAATGATGACTCAAAAGGATGAGTTAACCAAAAAGATAGCGGAGATTGAAGTCCAATGCAAAAGGAAGGATAGATATGTTCCCCCTCATGAGTAAAGAAAGCCCAAGGACAATGAGGGTAAACATGTTGAGGGAATGCTCTCAATCATTCTCAACAAGGTAAGTGAGCATGATAGGGTGCTGGAAGAAGTAAAGGAGAACATCAAATTGATGAAATAGATGATTGGTTCTCATTCTAGATCCATTTAGCTGCTCGAGAATCTTACGAGTCATGTTATGCCTCATCTCCATCTAGTACAAAGCAATGGTTTCCAAGTGATTTTTTGTCTAACCCCAAAAGTGAAGTCTAGGTGTTAAACCCACGTCGTGCCACGATGTTAACTAAGACGGTGTTTGGGAGGCAACCCAAAACCCTTAAATGCTTTAATTTTGTTTAGAAATAATGGTGTATTGATGTTGTAGGTTTGAGTGTGGAAAGTGTTGATAGGTGCAGGTTGGCGAGAAAATTTTCCATTCGGCACATCGCCGATTAGGTCGGTGATCCCAATGGAGACCACCGTTTGGCCCCTCACTTTGACTAAAGGTCCTGTAAAACTTGGTGAACTAAGTAATAACTCAGCGCGTCACCGAGTGGATCGGCGGTAGTGACTAACGTCGCTGAATGGAAGCGAACTGGATGCGTATTAATAGCCAAAGGTTTTAAAGTTTTGAAGTCCTCACTTTTCCCCGATTTCAAACTACGCAAATTCGCACCTAGTAAGTATTTTCAATACTTTTTCATTCCAAGTATTTTGGTCGTTGATTTGTGCTTGGAGTTGGATTACATTACCTCCTAGCACTTCAAATATCATTGTAATCAGCAAATAAGGTTAGTCTTATGAACCCCAAACCTATTTTTATTCGTTCTTGTATGCAAATAATTTGATCGTATTGTCATGTGTTGTGCCGCTCTGATAAGATCTAATCGTTCAAATGCCTATTTTAATTTGAAATCCCATATGCCTGTGCATTGAAGTGATTTAAATTTTGTGTGGTTCTGCTTGCATGTTGTTTAGTATGGTGGAATCGGGAGGAATATGAGTATTCCGAGATGATGAGTGTCATGGATATTAGTTTAATTTCACTAGTGCAATTGATAATTTTGTTTTCAGGGGTTGCGGGGTCGAATTCAAGAAAGCGGGTTGAAGGTAGGCACGTTAGGTTGTTTAGCGAGCTATGTCGAGCTCGTCAAACCACTCAGCGGTACACCTAATGACCCAATCTTGCCTTTAATTTCATGCTAAATGAGTAGTTGAATTATGTAACTTTCGATGAGAAACCTGAGGTTACCTAAAGCACTCAGTGACTTACCGACGGTAGTTTCGATCACTTTTTGTCTGCATCCCTAAACCCTTGTTGCACTATAACTTTCAATTGACAAACCCTTGCTCGTCAAAAAGGCCCTCTCATCGCCGACATACGAAAACTTTTGAGCCAATCCCTTCGGCAAGCCCGATCCATTTCGCCAAAGAGATTCGGCAATTCGCCGACTAGTTCGGCGAATCTTTTTTGCTACTAATTGTCTGCACTTTTGATTGGATTGTTTCTAACTTGTTCCTGATGTATTGCAGACATGGCTAGACCCAAAGTCGCAGGTAGAAACATGCCACCTCACAATAAGGAAAAAGGGATTAAAATCAACGAGGGTGCAACTGTATCAAATGGACAGGCTACAAAACTTTCCACAACTGGTGGAAAGGGAAAAAGAAAAGAAAAAGCACTTGCTTCTTTAGAAGTCAGCTCCGACAGCAAAGGCATATATGACACTTACCTCATTGCTTCGGAGAGTGAGGCTGAACAGCAAGAAAACCAAAGTGCAACCTCTAGTGATGATAAGCTAATAATAGCACATAGGGTTGAGCTGCAATCTAAGAAGTTGAATGATCCATCTAGGATCAGGAATTCTACACCTACCACTCATACTCCGCCAGTCCCAGAGCAAGCAACAGTGCTTGCACCCCCAATACAGGGCCCTCCTCCAAAGTCAATGAACATATTAAAGACGGAGGGATTAAGGACAATTCTTGAGGAGAAGTGTCTCTCCACAAATAGAGTGATTGATAGATACCCCGAGATTATGAGATGTCTGAAATTTCATAACTTCCAATTTTTCATAATGCCCCGTGGCCCGTATATTCCAAGATAGGGTAGAGAGTTCTACAGTGAGTATAGTGCATTGATACCACGAGGGAAGAAGTCGACTGCCAAGTTTAAGCCAATTAACTATGTAGTTGTCAAGGGAAATAAGGTACAATGTGACTCTCCTACTATAAATGTCATTCTGGGATGCACCAAGACACTTGAAGACAACAGTCAGATTATGATTAGAAAGACGTCACTAGAGGATATGAAAGAATGGTTGGCCCCATTAATATCAAATGGAACTCCTAAGTGGCTTGAGGCTGGGGCAGTTATCGAGAAGAAGGACCTAAATGTGGTAGGGAGGTATTGGTTTGGCTTCATTAGCTGCACGGTCATGCCTTCACAGAATGAATCTATCCTTCACCATGCAAAAGCAGCCTGCTTAGGTTGCCTCATCAAGGGAACAAAGTTGAACCTCGGATGGATCATTGCTTCTGAGATATCATGTGTGCAAGGCAACGCCAAACCTCACTTTCATTCCCAGTATTTATCATAGAACTGTGCAAATGAGCTCAAGTACCTCGAGATGTCAAGAAGGATGTGAAAGTGATGCCCACATACTGTACTGATATTCGGAGGATCAAAGCTGAATATCTTAAGAATTAGGCAGAGAAGAAACAGAAGAAAGCCACGGATATTGAATCCATACCTGCAGAGGCATTTTCGCCTACTCTCACCCCTAGACCTTCAGGTATATCTAATTCCACTGCCACTCTTACTGACACTTCAGGTTCTTCTATTGCCGCATTACAGCCCAGACCTATTGTTATCGTTGCATTCCGTGCGCTGATCACTCAGGCATCACTGATTCGAATGGGACAGCTTGCCTAGTCTGCTAATCGTCGGGCTGCCAACCTGGAAACCTCCATTCCAGGCATGATTCAAACTACCCTAACTAATGTTGTGACACCAATGCAAGCTATCATTGATGCCCTTGAGGCTAGAATAGCGGTGTGTGAGTGTGACCAAGAGGCTACAGATTAGGTGACAATATTAAAGGTCGCTATTACTGCTCTGAGGAATGATGTAGATCAGCTGAAGGCAACCGATATATCCATGGTCTTTGGAATGGTGGAGATTCCAGATGTGCCAGAAATGCCTCTGGTCATCACCAGAAGTGAGGATAGAGTTTAGCTGGTAGTTGAGCCTTAGTCGTAGGAAGAGACAGACGAGGAAATGCTCGAGGAAACTGTGGATGCTACAGATGAGGACCTGATAGAGACTGAAGAAATTATGATAGATGCGGTTGTACAGGCTTCCATGGCAAACACACATTTTGTTGTCTCTAGTAGAGCTGGTCCTTTTGGTGTAACCCAGAGTACTGAGGCCCGAGGCCAAACTGATACCCCAGGCACTGATACATAGACAGATGGAGTGACTGCTTAGACAGGATCGCCTCTTTACCTTCCTCTCTGTCTTTCTTTCTTTATTTTAAATTATAGATATTATATTAATTTCATTTGAGGAAAAATGTTTTTAATTGTGGTGGGATGTGGCCCATCTTTGTGTGCTATATTCTTGTTGGGTTGTGAATCATAATGTTGTGTTTTACACTGCTTCTTATGGATGTTTGAGCTTGTGGCTCCTTTTACTTTAAATTGTAAATGATTTTGACCCTTTCAAAAATTTTAAATTTTCGTCACCTCTTGTACGTGTGGAATGTGGTTGTTCTTTAGCAAATTTGAGCCTCGGTTTTGATCAATATCGATGACTCAAATAGTGCTTATAATTTAACAAACATAAATGTGTAGCTATGATGAGATCAATTGAAGTTACATAGTCAATATGTGAACTCTTTGCACCTCGTTGTGACTAGCCAATTATCGAATTGATTCTCTTGTGATGAACGTTGCACACTAGCGAAAGTGTGGAGTCTTGTTTGATTTTGGTGTTGATGCCTTGTGTGATAAGCGTACTGTGAACCATGCATGATGACACCTAGAATTTGCCCCATTGGTCTGGTCGACTAAGTAAGGCTATCTCTTGATATGATCTTAGGCAACTTCGAAAGAGTGTGAGCCAATTTGACATATACCTCTTTTCTGGCCTACCTTGTGAGTGTGTGAACCTCTTTTAAACACCCCTTGAGCCTTACCTTTCTTTGGAAAAAACTTGATGAAAACATGACCTTTATTAAATCCACTACCCATAATCCTCATGACTTTTGGTTGATTGAATAGCCAACTTAGGCCAAAAGCCTAAGTTGGGGGTGTGGTGAAAAGAAAAGGCAAGTCAAGAAGTGCAAGAAAAGTCTCTTTTAACCCATGGTGTTGAGAAAAATTGAACCCCTCCATACAAAAAAAAAAAAAAAGACAAGAGAAAAGAAAAAGAAAAAGTTGTGAAATAAAGTTATAAGAAATGACAAAAGAAATGGAGTTTCGAACAATCAATGGAAGTGAATAATGGGATGACTTACGAGCACTAAAGAAAATGATGAAAGAAGAGGAAAGAAAGTGTTCAAAGCACCACATTTCACGAGGATGAAAGTCACTGAACCTAAATGACCTTACCTTTGTACTCAGCCCCATTACAAGCCTTGAAAAGACCTTTTTAATCTTGAGTGAGCTGAAACAACTGTTGATTGGAAAATACGGGCAAACCTATGGGTGAAAGCATGCATTATGTTCTTCTTTGTGAGAGTGAGCGTTGCATTTGATTTCGAAACTTTAACTGATTAAACCATTGTGTGTAAATATGGAATCATTCTTTGTGTGAGGACATTTGAATACTTTTGTTGAGCTCGAACTTGCATTTGAAGAAAGTATAGTGAGCTTAAGAATCTTTGATAATGGTGTGTCACAACTTGAGTCTTTGAGTATACAATTAATCCTTGCATGATTAAGTTGAGTCTTGTTGTGTACATTCATGATTGAGTCTTGTGTAGCACTGTCTGAGACATCCTTTTTTAACTGTTGAATTACAGTTTTACTTGAGGACATGCAAAAGTTTAAGTTAGGGGTGTTGATGAGTCCACAATTCGACTCATTTAGGGCTATATTTTGATAGAATTAGTATCCTCAAATGTATATTTTGTCTCAATATCTGATGTAAATCCTTAAGTTTCAGGTATTTGGATTTTGAGGCAAAGCATGGACACTACTTGGCAAGAAGGAACAAGGCGGATAAAAAGAACGAAGAAATGAAGTCGAAGGCCTGAAGATCGCCGAGCCCTGTTGGCGAGTTGCCAATCGGACTGGAGATCACCTTTTGTTCCAGTATGCTGAGCCCTAAAGGATAATGTCAATTCCACAATGAAAAGGAGCAGTCAGCGTATCGCCGAGCAATTCCGCGAAGCAGTACTTCTATCGCCCAATGCCTTAAAATGCAAGAACGCTGAAGGCAAAAGCAGGAAGGTGATGAAATTGACCAAAAGACAGATCACCGAGCATATCGGCGATCCCGACTAACTACACCGAATGGTCCTCTGCAACACAAATTTGTAAACACTATAAATACTTGTTTTAAATTTCTAAAGGATATCACTTCTATTATTCAAACTTTTTACAGTTTTTGGAGAGTTTAAGTTTTAGAGGGTTTTGGAAACTTTGTTCTACGACCTTGAAGATTCAAAGGGTTTCAACTCCAAGAAATTGGAAGTAGGTCTCGAAGATTCTTCACTCTCGACGTGTTTTAAGACTTATATCTTCATACCTAGTTGATGGAAATTGATATTCG
Organism: Solanum bulbocastanum; assembly: GCA_037074985.1. Classification (NCBI taxonomy): domain Eukaryota; kingdom Viridiplantae; phylum Streptophyta; class Magnoliopsida; order Solanales; family Solanaceae; genus Solanum; species Solanum bulbocastanum. The sequence continues at coordinate 31,328,645 of CM073599.1, read as the reverse complement.
TAAAAAAAATTTATCTCTTTTACATGTCTAGCTAAAACCCCAATTCTTGGGGTGTGATTTTGTGAATATGGGCTAAATTATTTGTTGGGTCTTGCTTGTTGATGGTTTATTTGTTGTTCAAATGTGATTTTGTTTAGTAGTTGTGTATGAACTTAATGGGATTGTAGTTGCAAATATGATTTCATCTTAGTATTTTTGGCTTGCTCTAGAGAGAGGTCGTAAAACTAAGACTACTAAATTGATAGTCAATGGTATTAGGTCTACATGGGTTCAGCTCGAGGGAGTGAACCCTAGTCCTTCTCCCACGCATTCAACTTGAGAGAGTGAATGGGCTAAGGTAGAGGTTGTGCTTAATGTAGCACCTCGATGTTCGAGATAAATCGAGTTGATTAGCGGTAAGTTTCTCGAGAGAGAATTTACTCCCACTATAGTCTAGCCTAGTCACAAATATTTAATAATTTACTATCAAAAGCATGTACCCGATAGTCTAGTTTATCTCGTATTCCTATCACATCCCAAGAATACGATCTCCATATCGTGTTTCCTTATATTTTTTTCTCTTTTTAGTTGTTAGTTAAAACAAACCCCCGTTAATAATTGACGCTTGCATCACTCCTTAGATTTAGTATGTTTTTATTCGTTAATATTTATAGATATGACTAATTAGAACTTGATTTTATTTTTCTACTAATTCTCAAAATCACTCCCTGTGGGAAAGATTCCAACCCTTGGTTGGGTTATATCACTACACGCGATCATTTAGCACTTGAACCGAAATAGTGCCAGTTGATTGTGTCGAACATCACAGGGTTGTTTGGCTTATTTGGCTCATATTAGGAATGTTGAGATTGAGGCTCCATCCATTGGGTCTATTCCTGTGGTGTCATAATTTAGAGAAGTGTTTCCTAGTGACTTGTCTGGTATGCCTCTGAATAAAGATATAGATTTCTGGATTGATTTAGAGCCTGTAAGGTGCCCCATTTCTACTGCTCCATATCGTATGGCTCTGATGGAATTAAGAGAGCTTAAGGCTCAAATCCAAGAGCTTCTTGATAAGAGATTTGTTCAACCTAGTGCTTCCCCATGGGGTGCCCCAATTTTGTTTGTTAAGAAAAAGGATTGTAGTATGAGAATGTGTATAGATTACCGAAAATTGAATTGGGTCACTATTCGAAACAAGTATCCTTTGCCTCAAATAGATGATCTTTTCGACCAATTGCAAGGTGCATCAATTTTCTCTAAGATTGATCTAAGGTCTAGTTACCATCAATTAAAAATTAGGCTTGAGTATGTGCCCAAGACAGTGTTTAGGACTCGCTATGGGCACTATGAATTCCTAGTCATGTCCTTTGGTTTAACTAATGCTCCTACAGCGTTCATGAATTTGATGAATGGGGTATTTAAGCCATTTCTTGATTCATTTGTTATAGTCTTTATTGATGATATTTTGGTTTATTCGAAAAGTGAGGAAGAGCGTGCCGACCATCTTCGTGTTGTTCTGGGTGTTCTTGGGAAACAAAGGTTGTATGCTAAATTTTCTAAGTGTGAATTTTGGTTGACTTCTATTGTATTTTTGGTGCATGTAGTTTCGATAGAAGGGGTGATGGTGGATCCTCAAAAGATTGAGGCGGTTAAGAATGGGGTTCGTCCTAGCTTCGTGACGAAATTTAGGAGTTTTGTGGGGCTCACTAGCTATTACGTCAATTTGTGATGAACTTTGCTTCTATTGCCACTCTTGAATAATTTGGCCAAAAAAGGAGATACCATTTGAATGGACTGAAAAATATAAGGAGAGCTTCCAAAAGCTCAAGATTCTCTTGACCACAGCACTTATTCTAGCATTACCGGTGGAAGGTAAGGATTTTATAGTTTATTGTGATGCTTCTCATTCTGGGTTGGGAGCAGTGTTAATGCAGGATAAGAATGTTATAGCCTATGTGTCGCCCCAATTGAATGTGCATGAGAGAAATTATCTAACGCATGATTTGGAGTTGGTAGCGGTAGTGTTTGCTCTTAAGATCTGGCGACATTACCTCTATGGTGTTGAATGTGAGGTATTTATTGATCATCATAATTTGCAGCATGTGTTCACTCAAAAGGATCTAAATTTGAGACAGCGAAGGTGGATGGAGTTACTTAAAGATTATGATGTCACCATTCAATACTATTTGGGTAAGGCTAATGTAGTGGCAGACGCTTTGAGTCGGAAGGCGGTAAGTATGGGTAGTTTAGCTTGCCTAAGTGTAACCAAGCGACCTTTGGCTAAGGAAATTCATACCTTAATTTCCAAGTTCATGCAGTTGGGCATCTCAGAAAGAGGTTGGGTGTTAGCTATTATTGAAGTAAGGGCCACATTTATTAAGGAGATCAAGGCCAAACAATTTGAGGATAAGAATTTGGAGGAGCTTAGGAAGAAGACTGCAAATGGTAAGGCACAAGAGACCACTTTTGATACGGATGGTGTGCTCAATTTTAAAGGAAGAATATGTGTTCGTTGAGTAGATTACTTGATTGAGAAATTGTTGGCAGAGTCTCATAGTTCACAATACTCTATTCATTCGGGTGTGACCGAGATGTATCAAGATTTGAAGCGAATTTATTGGTGGCCGGGCATGAAGAAGGATATAACGGAGTTTGTGGCGAAGTATCCAAATTATCAACAAGTGAAGTATGAACATCAATGGCCTGTAGGCTTGATTCAAAGAATGCCAATTCCGGAATGGAAGTGGGAAAGAATAGCCATGGATTGTGTGGTTGGTCTTCCCAAAACTTTAGGAAAGTTTGATTCTATTTCAATAGGGGTTGATTGATTAACCAAGTCAGCCCATTTTATTCTGGTAAAAACAGATTATAATGCTGAACAATTGGCTAAAGTTTATGTGAAAAAGATGGTGAGGTTGCATGGGGTGCCCCTCTCTATCATCTCAGACCGTGGTACCCAATTCACATCAAAGTTTTGGAGGAAATTACATGATGAATTGGGCACACAATTCACTTTTAGTACAACCTTCCATCCACAGACAGATGGACAGAGAGGATTATCCAAGTGTTAGAAGACATGTTGAGGGCATGTGTGATTGATTTTAGAGGGCATTGGGATAAATTCATTCCTTTGTGTGAGTTCTCCTATAATAATAGTTATCACTCCAGTGTTGATATGGCACCATTTGAGGCATTATATTAGAGGAGATATAGATCACCCATAGGATGGTTTGAGCCTGGAGATGTGAAACCATTGGGAGTTGATTTAGTAAAGGATTCTCAAGAGAAGGTGAGAAGTATTCAAGCTAAACACTTAGCATCCCAGAGTAGACAGAAGAAGTATGCGGATCATGAGGTAAGAGACATGGCATTTCAAACCGAAGAAAATATTCTTCTTAAGGTATCACCCATGAAAGTGGTGATGAGATTTGTCAAGAAGGGCAAACTAAGTCCGCAATACATTGGTCCCTTTGAGGTTCTTGAATATGTAGGACCGGTAGCGTATAGATTGGATTCACCTCCTAATCTATCAGGTGTTCATCCGGTATTTCATGTATCCATGTTGAAGAGGAATCATGGTGATGGGGATTACATCATTAAGTGGGACTCAATTGTGTTAGACAAGACCTCTAATATGAGAAGGAACCCATTGCAATTCTTGATCGTGATATGCGCAAGTTGAGGACAAACGAGATAAAGTCAATGAAAGTTCAATGGAAGCATCGTCCAGTTAAGGAAGCTATTTGGGAGACCGAGAGGGATAAGCGAGACAAGTATCCCCAATTGTTGATCGATTTAGGTACTACTTCATTCTTCCCTTTGCCTATTTTTCCCAAGTTTTGTCACTCGGGTACGAGTGATGGATAAATTAGTATCTATTGTAACGACTTGTTTTCGTCGTTATAGAAATACCAACGGAGGAAAATTTGGGACCGAAAAACTTTTTTTGTAGTATTTGGATTTTCCCAACCTAGTCCAGATTTGGACGAATTCTAAGTCATTGAGGTGTAGGGAAATCTGGTAATAATCAATTGACTCATTTATGATTTTGATTACATGAGTAGTTAGATAAGTCATTAAGGAACCCGTACGACTTTACGAAATTGAATTCGGGCGAGTAGAACTCCCAAAATCAATCTTAACGTGAAGGTATTTTCTAAGCATCGTGGCTTAGAGGTGTGTTATGAAATGGGGATTTTGGAATTATAAAACAGTTCACTGTTCAATCAAGCCGCTTTGGTGCTAGATTTTGTCGCTCTGGCGGGGCCGCTGTAGCGGGGTGAGGGTCGTTGTGGCGGGCCAGACGCGACTTAAAGTCATAAATAAACCCCTAAGCGACTTTATTCTGCACTTTTCGATTTTTAGAGCTAAAGAACGAACCCCAGTTGACTTGTAACAGTTTTTCACCATTCTTGAGGCTAAAGGTAAGCTTTTCACTCTCCGAATCCATTTTTCGATCCGTAGAACATAATAGAATGGGTAATTATCGATGGGGGAGGGTTTTGATCTAGATTCTATGGTGGAAACAACCCTATTGTGGATACTTGGGATCATGGGTATCATCTAGGGTTGTTAGAATTGTTATTAATCCGGGTAATTACTAATTGTTTATCAATTCTCATATTATACTAATTGTTTATAGACCAAGAACAAGCGGAACGAATCCAGAAATGGAAGGATCAAGTTTCTTAGGGTTTCAAGTTTGTTTCAAGGTAGGTGTTGGTTGTGATTCTATGATTGTGTGATGTATGTTTGTTCTTGCTTTATTATGATACATGTATGTATATGAATGTTGCATTATTGATCACACTTATTGTAAATAAGATAGTTGAATGATGGTTACCATGAAATCATGACTCAATTGTATGATCTTGAGGATATGCTTGTGATTGTGATTATGGTGTGTTGAATGGATCGATTGCCACATTCCGGCATAGCTAACTTGGATCAGTTGCCACGTTCTAGCATAATTATGAGATCAGTTACCACGTTTCGGCATAATCATTGGATTGGCTACCACATTTCGGTATGCTAACTATTTGTGTTTAGGTTCCATGAGAGGACCAATGATTTGATATAATTGTGTATCTTGAGAAATGTGAAGTTGTTCGTTGTTAGTAAATGTTGATAATATTTTATATGTTCATTATATGCATGTGATTATTTTGTTGTGATGACTTATGTATGTTGCACTTAGTGGGATAGCCACGTGATCCTACCAATACACTATGGTTGTGTACTGATATTGCACTTGCTCTTATTTTTGTTGAGTACAGGGCATCTTCAAGCGGCTACTGATAGACCTCGCTTAGGAGATCAGTTATCGTCATTTGAATTCAAGGGTGAACTAATTCTTCTGGGTTGCCATGAGTTCTCCTTTCGTCTATGTCCACATTTCGAACTTAGACAGTTCTATTAGTTATTAGTACATTAGTTGGGGTTGTATCCCTTCTTGTTTAGAATTGGTTCATTGTTAGATGTTTTGGTACATTGACTTTCAGGTTGTAGGCATTACTTCCACATTGTTAGTTTATTATTGTTAGACTTTTATTAGAGTTTATGGGAACTCTATTTCTTTCCTTAGTATTTTCCTGCTTTTTTGTACTTAAATGCCTTAGTTTTGGGTTAGTTGCTTGTTTTGAGTTGTAATAGTGGTTCTCCCACCGGAGAGTAAGTGTGGGTGTCAATCATGACGGTTTGGGTTGTGACAGTAATTTATCTAAGTTCATAAATACTAAATTTCAAGATCTCCAAAGTTTACACTTAATTAGTTCATAAAAACTACATTTATCAAGATTTCTAAAATTCACAATCTAAGTTCATAAATTCTACAATTTCAATATTACAAAATTTCACAACCTAAAGTTCATATATAAATCCTACAATAATTCAAAATTTCTAAACTTTAAGCTTAATTAGTTCATAGAAACTACAATTCATCTAGATTACTAAAGTTCACAACCTAATAAGTTCATAAATTCTATAATTCAAGATTTCTAAAGTTTACAATCTAAGGTTCATATAAATCTTACAATAATTCAAGATTTATAAAGTTTAAGATTAATTAGTTCATAAGGACCACAACTCAACAAGATTTCTAAAGTTCTAACCTAAGTTAATAAATTTATGAACAATTCAAAAAATTTTAAGTACCACAACCTAAGTTCAAATAAATTCTATAATTCAAAATTACCAAAGTACCATACCTAAGTTCAAATAAATCCTACAATTCAAGTTCTAAGTTCAAGTTATAATTAAGTTTTAAGTTATAATTACAAATTCTAATTAAAGTGTGGGTGCCAATCATGACGGTTTGGGTTGTGACAGTAATTTATCTAAGTTCATAAATACTAAATTTCAAGATTTCTAAAGTTCACAATCTAAGTTCATAAATTCTACAATTTCAATATTACAAAATTTCACAACCTAAAGTTCATATATAAATCCTACAATAATTCAAAACTTCTAAACTTTAAGCTTAATTAGTTCATAGAAACTACAATTCATCTAAGATTACTAAAGTTCACAACCTAATAAGTTCATAAATTTTATAATTCAAGATTTCTAAAGTTCACAATCTAAGGTTCATATATATCCTACAATAATTCAAGATATCTAAAGTTTAAGATTAATTAGTTCATAAGGACTACAACTCAACAAGATTTCTAAAGTTCTAACCTAAGTTAATAAATTTATGAACAATTCAAATTTTTTTAAGTACCACAATCTAAGTTCAAATAAATCCTACAATTCAAAATTACCAAAGTACCATAACCTAAGTTCAAATAAATCCTACAATTCAAGTTCTAAGTTCAAGTTATAATTAAGTTTTAAGTTATAATTACAAAGTCTAATTAAGTTCTAAGTTCATGACATTCAAGTTGATGTGACACCTCTCAATTGCCTAGAAACCTAGTTATCTTTTTTTCTCCTTTTTTGAGTTTTTTCATTCATTTTTCCATTAATCAATCTATAAAATAATTAAAAAATTTAATCATACTCATTACATATAATGATATCTTATTAAAGTTGCAAAAAACCCTCCACTTATTTGTATTCTCTACTTAAATAACATGTTTCCTCAACTCCCTTCTACTTAATTCTCATGATCTAAATAATCTATAAATAACAATCATCTATGGAGTTGTTGCATGTTCATTTCTATTTTCTCCAACTTCATATTGTTAGTATTTTTTTTTATTATTATTGTTTTTCAGCTTTTATGAAGATTAATCATCTATGGAGTTGTTGCATGTTCATTTATATTTTCTCCAGTTTCATATTGTTAGTATTCTTGTTTTTAAAAAAAAAAAAATCAACTTTTATAAAGATTATAGATGTATTTTTTAGGATTTCTTCTTGTGTTATAATAACAAAACAAAAGTTTATCAAGATGAAGAAGAAAGTTTGAAGGTGATGTAAGTTTCATCAAAGAGAAATAATTAAATTAATTTGCTACAAGTTCATCAAAATGTAGAAAAAAGTTTAATGGTGGTGGAAGATTCATATTATAATTTTAAAAAGTAAAAGTTTTAATAATTTATAAATACTTAGATGTACTTATTGTTGCTTATATAACATTTCAATTTATTATTTATCCATCAAGATATGTACTCTTCAAGAACAAGATTATGTTACAAAGCACACTTTTTGTATTAAGGGCAACATAAATGATGTTCAACTGATTGTTTTGTTGCTTAAATAAAACTTTTCGCAATTTCATTATATAAACTTTTGCCTTTTTATACTTATATATATATATATTATACCAGTAAAATAACTTGTGCCTCACGCGAAAATTTAATATCACGAAATTTATAAAATAATACTTAAAATCTATTAGTTACTAAAACTAAAACATTATATTATCTTATATGCAAGATTACGTAGTAACAAACATTAATAATGTAAAGGAAGATGATAATTATAACATCTTATCATTTATCCTTCAATCAATCCTCTTAAATTTGATTTTATAATTTATCCTTTTGCTTCCGAGAAGTGTTACTATTTGATATTTTTGCGGAATCAAATGAACATCAACCGAAGATATTAAATTTTCTAATAAATAAATAATTGTTGGTGAAAGGATAAATAAATTTTAAAATACTAAAAAAAGTGAACAAATATTCTAAATTTAACGTGTAGAAAGTTCAGCCATACCGTTTGCTTTGCATATATCATTTTAGATTTCCCAATTTAAATGTATCATAAGTAATTATTAAAATGAAAAATTGAAGGGAGAATGTATCATATAGGACAATAATTCAACTTATTATATACACTTGAAAGGGAAAATATTACATAAAATTATTAAGTTTATTTGGGTGTTTTTTAAAAATCAACATACCAGAGTGATGAAGTTCAATTTGAAACTACAATTTCAGTAGAGAAAACTTGTGTGAATACTCAATTAATGTGTGTTATTTAATATGTACTAACAAATACTTATAATAATAACTTTGCAGAAATATAAACAACAAACCATAAAACAAACATATCAGCATCTGTAACAATTGAATGAAACAGAAAGGAAAAAATCGAGCTCATTGAATGCACAATGTCCCCTTAAGGAAATTATTTCCCTATCCTCTCAGGATAGAACGATTCTATGCAACAATGTATTGATACAAAAATAATATTTAATTGTGCAAAAGAAGAAGAAGTTCAAAACTTTCGTTGTTTTAAAATGAGATGAAATCCCTCTATTTATAGAAAACAAAGGACAGTGTGAATAAATATTTATTGTGTCATATCAGAAAGGTTGCAACTCTTTGGATAAGTTACAGCCCTTTGGAAAGGGCACAACTTTTTATAAAAGTCACAATTCTTCATAAAAGTCACAACTTTTCATAAAAGTTGCAACTTTTCATAAAAGTCACAACTTTTCATAAAAGTCACAGTTTTTCATGAAAGGGGAAGACTAGTTTTGGAAATAAATAAATTAAAAGGGAATCCTAGTTTGTGGTGGCGCCATGTAAGCGGACCTAGAGTTCTTATATATATATATATATATAATGTTAATATCACGACCCAAAACGAGTCATGAGTGTCACCCACACTTAACCTCCTAGGTGAGCGAACCAACAAATTCAACCTCAACTTGTATTAATTGTTCAATATACAAAGTACAACCATAATGCGGAAGCTCAACTCTTATTAATATAAGAAACACAAATCCACTAAAGTCTATTAAATATATATCATTTCCCAAAACCTAAAAGTTATCACATCAAGAACATCTAATCTCCAAACACTAAATCTAAGAGTATCAAAGACACCAGAATAAATAAATAGCATAGTTTATAACCGAAAAGTAAGGACATCATGATTTAACCGAGAGAATCCAACATGAGCTAAAACAAATAGCTCACCCTGAAATATGATGTGCAAGAAACTTGCTAGAGTTGAGGGTGAGTCGAAGTCGTTGGTACACTCATTGCACTCCACAAAAGGAAAATGAAGAAAAACACAAGTAGGAGTTAGTACATGGCATGATGTACTAAGTAGATACTATATGCCGACTCAAAATAGAAACCAATATGTTTTAAGTAATAACATAAAATTAACTATAGCACTTAGCAGATGGCAAGCAACAAGCTACACTGACAAGTGACAATAGCAAAGAAGCTAGTACGTATTTAGTCACAACATCAAGAACACACATGAGGACGCATGACTCCACACCACACTTCTTTGGAAAATGAGTTCTTTGAGATTGAGTACATTAATTTATTTCACAGGAAAAGTATAAGTATACCCCCAAACTTTTGTAAATGGTATACAAATACCCTCTGTCATACTTTTGGGACACTGGGCCCTGCCATCCAAAAACTAAAATATATTTGCCCTTCACTCTAACAGAAGACCAAATAGGGACACGTGGTGTAATTCTACAGAGGGTCCCGATTTAATCAATTAATTAAACCAAAAATTTTAGAACCATCACATATCCACTTAACCAACCCATATAACCCATTACTCACACTTAAACTAACCCATCCTGAAACCTAAAAAAAATCCCCATTTTTGTTTCCCTTTCCGCTTCATCCAAAAAAATAATTATCTTTGACCTTATTGCTTTTGATAATCTCTTTTAGATTTCTAACCTTCTTTTTCACTAGTCCTAATTCTTGTTGTGTAGCAAAAAGCTTCTCTTTCGCCTCAAAGCTTCGGAAGAAACTTCCTTCAACGCCAATGCTAAACCATCTAAAGCCTTTCTGCACTTTTCCTCTGTCTCATTTGCCAATTTCATTTCTTTTCTTAGCAAACTCATCTCATCTTTGAATGCCTTGGCCTTTGCCGATGCAATCTTCTCGTTCTCATTTACCAATTCGAATTCAAACTTGTTGTTTTCTACTTTCTTTTCGATCAAATTTTTACTCTCCTCATTGTAAGAAGTGTCTAAAGATTCAAATTTTTTCACAAAGAGAAGCCATTTCAAGCATGGATTCGTCGAGTTCAATCTTGATTTCTTCAAATTGTATTGTCTTAGCTAACCAAGTGTCAAATATGTTGTAACCAAGCATCAAATATGTTGGACTCTGATAACTTCTTGTTCTCCAATTCATCTTCTAATTCTTGAACCCTTCTCTTAAACTTGGATAACCAATCTGTCACACGAATCTTGAATGATTTCACAAAACTATATCCCTCTTTCACTTTTCCTAAGCTAACATATTTCTCTAGTATCTTGAGATCACATTTTATCAACTTTCCGAGTTCCAACTTCAAACACTTGATATCATTATCTTTCATCCTTACTTCTTCATAGGGTTCACTTATTTCCTTGATTTTATTCCATCACTTGCCTTCATATTGGCCTTATGTACTACTTGTTGAGCGAAATGTAGATTTTTTTAGGTTTTTGAATGGGTTAGTTTAAGTGTGAGTAATGAGTTATACCGATGGGTTGAGTGGATATGGTTGGGTTTTTAAATTTTGAGTTTAATTAATTGGTCAAACCGGATCTCTCCTTAGGAGTGCACCACGTGTCCCTATTTGGTCTTCCGTTAGAGTGAATGGTAAATATGCTCTAGTTTTCAGAGGGCAGAGACCCAATGTCCCAAAAGTATGATGGAGGATATCTGTATACCATTTACGAAAGTTTGGGGGATATGTTTGTCTTTTTTCCTTTTATTTTAATATGTTTTGGTTGTCCTACAAATCTCATTCTTCACCCTTTTCAATCAGTGAATTGGAAGTATTATTTGAGCTTTCATTGCTATTAGAAAGTATGCGAAACTATTTCACACAAACTTGAAAGGTAAATAAAAATAAAGACGACAACAACCACCGCTGATGGCCCTTTTTGGTAGAAATCAATAATAAAATAACATTTTTGCTGGAGTATGAATTGAGAAGTAAATATATGATGGGTAGATTCTCAATGGATTACTAAGATGTATCCAAATTGGTTCCAGGACAAGGATAAGGTATGATTAAGAACTTCTTGCACTTCTTATATACCACTTGGTTATTGGTAATGTTAGTTTCTTCATAAGTCACAAGTTAGTGAAGGAGCGGGTAGCTAGCCTCTTCCTAATAAAGGGAGATGCAGGAGGTAGGTAGGTAGGTTACTCTGCAAGCATTAATGATTTGATTTCATAGCTCAAACACGGTGATCTATAGTCCATAGGGAGACAATTTGTTCTCACTATTAATCTAAACGTAAAGAAGATGAAACGAAGTGTCCTTAAGTGATCCTCAGATTGATCACCTCTCTGCTCCAAATGTCTCCAAGTGAGCACAACGACGGTATTGTTATCATAATACAGAATAATAAGTCCAATTACCTTTGTTTGAAATATACCACTACACCTGATAACTTCATCAAATTATGGGAAAAAGTTGAGACTCTGATGAATAAAAGCAGCCTTAAGAAATGCAGTAGCTAGTTTGGGTTAAAGGAACAAAATATAAGGATTGTTGCAAAAATTCCAATATTTGTCTTATCAGTAAGGTAGTTACAATTTATGGGAAGCCAACAAACAGTACAATCCATCCATAAAAAAGGACGAAGGAGAAGTAACATGCAACACAAACAACAGACGGGGAGAAAACAGAACAGGGCAACATCCCAAAATTTCAGTGTCGAAAAGTACTTCTCTTGATTTTGCTGCCGAGAAGACCAGAGATTGAGAAACTCGAAAAAGATTGAAGAGAAAATCCATAAGTAATATTATTAACAAACCAAAACCCAAAAGCAAAGAACAATGTGGACTGAAAGTGATAACAGGCAGGCGGTGAAAGTAAAAAGTCATAAGTTAATCAGTCCGTATGTTTGAAATACGTGGAAAACAAAAGGACAGACCACACTTCTTCAGCATATAGTTCCATAATGTAGTAAACGAGAAATAACAAAAGAACAAAGATGAGAGTTGTGTCTATACCTGCTGTGTAAGCCAATTGTGAATACGCTGCAACAGTTTAAGAATTTTCTTAAATAACTTCTAGATTGTTTTTGTCTTGAGCCAAGGTTCTTTGAGAGGATGAGTAAAATTGTTTAAATGATATTAAATGAAGAGATAAATATATAAAGAGCTACGTGTTGTTATTTCAAAGGATGAGTAAAATTATTTGAACGTACATAGAAAAATAATGTAAAAAATTAAGGCTTCATTGAGGAGAACAAAAACAAAGGTTGCCGGTATGAAAAAAAATAAAATAAAATGAAGGGTAATAATTTAGTGAGAGGAAAAAATGAATTTACAATTGATGATATGGCTGGATACAAAAAAAAAAATTAATTAGTGATCTAACAAGGTTTTCCTGGTTTGCAGGCAAGTACACCTGCGAATCTAGTCATCCAAGTGACATCTTCTGCTGGGGCAGCTGATATTCCATCATAAAGATCTTTGTGTTTCTTACCCCAATCTGGATCTCCTGATTCAGTGAAATATGCACCATTCATGAATAGATTTCCCTCTGATCTCCATGTCCATTGCATCCACACTGATTCTGGATTATACTCCCTCTTTGTTACCTGCTTCTTGAAGATGTCTGGAGGTGCGATAAAACGATTACCCTGTGTAATGATAGTGGGATGCATGCTACCACCAATGGCATACATATTCCAATGAGTATAGTCATTGTTAACAACATGTATATATCCCCATCGACATCTTGGCATTCTTTGTATCAATCTCTTCCCAAAATGATTGAAAGCTAATGTGATTTGCATAACTTGATCAATCGAAGAACTATCACTTGCACCAAACAACATCACCTCATTGTGATCAGTGAAATGTCCATTTGATATAGTGATACCTGTTGATCCTTCCACAGCATCGATCAAACCATCATAACAACGTTGCATAGAGACATGATCAATCCATATATTGGATGCACCGAAGATTGAAATACCATCTCCATCACTCTTTGTACGTATCCCAATATGGTCAACAGCATCCCGAACCATTCCACCATTTCCCTCAACAATGTCATGAATGTGAAGTCCGTGGATGATCACATTCTTGATGTACTGGAGGGTTATACCAGCACCTTTAGTAATGTGAACGTTAACACCACGAGCATCTATCGTCTTGTCACTCTGCATGATCATCTCCTGGTGCAACCTATTCAAAATAATGAGCATTTTCAAGTTGAAATTCTATTTGCATATATATATATATATATATATATATATATATATTTATGTGTGACTAACTCGACTACTTACCTAATGTTCATACCCCTTTTAAATATGATCCACAATGGCTCCTTTTGGATAACAGCATAACGAAGAGTTCCGGGTTTTGGATCGTTATAATCATCAGAATTATCTGTGACAACATAGAATTTACCCTTTTTGCCACCCGTGACCTTAGATCCAAATCCCATTGCACAATCTGCTAATCTTTTCCTATTGTCTGCCCAATTAGGATCACATCTCCAACACCTATCAATTGGATTTGTGACCATGCAAGGTCCACTGTACTTTTTTGTCCCTAGCCCCCTCCTTGTGCTATTTGTACCTGTCACTCCCTTTAATTCCTTCATCGTGCTGCAATACAACTCATAACGTAAATATATTTAACATGAAAAATGAAGAATAAATAAATTAACTTACTCGCGAAGTTTTTGGTTAAATGCAAGTGTGACATTTTCAGGATGTGGCTCGTAAATTTGACGGGCATACTCCTTTGCTTCTTCCGCTCTCCTCCTCCACACCTCGTCGTAGTGACCAATATGAGCCATAAGGCTCGGTATTATAGTAGCAAAAGTGATACATAGAAATAGAAAGGTATACTTTATCTTAGGACCACCCATCTCTCTTTTTTTTTTTTTTTTTTTTTTTTTTTTTAATTTTTAATATATAGATTTTTGATATAGATATATATTTTTTTTTAACTTCCTGTTGTTGTTGTTACGAGGGTCAAGGGTCGAACCTTAAAATCTTTAGCGGTTCTGGCCCTTTATCGACCGGCCGTGACAACAAGAGTTTTATTTGAACTTAGGCTCCGTCTCAATGAGACAACAACTATGAAAGATTTCTTTTTTTTTCACTTGTGAAATGTTATTTAAATACTATTACTTGTGATTAACACTCAACACATGATTTCTAAACTTACGCACAGTCACTTGTTTTAAAACTAATTTTCCATCACAATTTCATTCCTTATTTTATGTGACATGCTCTTTGCTGCAAAGGCATTGAGAATATTTCGCCAAAATTCAACTAGTCAAAACATAATAATTAAGGGAATGGAGGAAAAATAATACCGACAATTTAAATCAATAAGATGATTTTATTCATTTTCAATTACAAATAAATTAGATAACAAACTCTAACACTTAGATTTGTAATTTTAACCTCATTTATGGGAAACTGATTTTATCAAAGACTAAAAAATAATCCTTAAATTAGCACCATCTAATAGCTATTCTTTTATATTAGAGTTATTATAATTGAAAATTTATGACTTAATTATCCATTTGAATGAGTTCTTTTATTGAGCTATTACATGGTAATAAGAATAAAAATAATTAATTTATTATGAAAAAGAAAGGAAGGTATACATTATTTGATAGTAGATAAATAAAACAAGGAATTAGACATTAAAACGTAAGGATTAACTTAATGTTTTCTTCCACTAAAATCATGTAATTTTCTAGTGTAAGTGCATTATATGTAGAACTAACATTCAAATTAACATAAAAATAGTAAATTTATAAAGAAAAAAAGAGAGAGTTTCATAAACTTTCCCTTAAATTAGACTTTATAACACTCAACTCTTAAAAATTATCGATCCAGCTCCCCTCCATTAATTATTCCTTCCCTCCATTTCGTCAAGTGCACTTCTAGATTAGACACATGTGTCATATTTAAAGTTTAAAGTTTAAGATAATATTATATTAACAAATATCATAACCATAGTTAGGCCAACTAATTTTAGAAAATTACTCTCCAAAATTAGAAAGGATTACAATATATTCTATACAAAATTTGATATTTATTAATATCATTAATTTCATATTATATTTTTTGTATTTAATATTAAATTGTAATTTTTTATTTTTAAACCAATTATTTTTAAATGATAAAAGATTGCTATTCTGCATTCTTTTAATTACTTCTGATCAATTCCAAATTTCTCCCTTTCTTGGATCATTTTTCAGATTATTTAATTCTACTAAACAATTGCTAGAGCGAAAAATGATTTTTTTGTCTATTGCTACAGTACGTTTTTCAAAAAAAAAATATAATTAAATAATTAGAGTGGATTAGTGAGATAAATAAAATAGATATCTTATTATTTCTTATAAAAATAGTTTAAAATAAAATTATATTTCAACAAAATTTAATGAAAAAAAAATATTTAAATTGATTGGGTGACTTCTTAAGTGAAATATCAATAGTTGAGTGAATTTCTAAGTAAAATATCAATAGTTGAGTGCCTTTTGAGTTATAATTATTAATTTCAAATTATAATTTTGTATTTAAATATTAAATTGTAAATTAAAAATATAAGAAGAAATTATAGATATTAGTAAATATCAAATTTTGTATGTAATATATTGTAATTCTTACCAAATTAGGAGAGTAGTTTCCTAAAATTAGTTGACTTAACTATTGTTATGATATTTGTTCATATGATATAATCTTGACCTTTAAACTTTAAATATGACACATGTCTCTAATCTAGACGTGCACTTGACGAAATGGAGAGAAGGGGTAATGAAAGGGAGCCGGATCCGTTTTTTTTCTCTTCAAATTTACACCTTTCCAATTACTGAAGGGGCCTGCCTGTTTCTTCCACCAATTTGATTTTTTTTTTAATAAAAAAAAGTGTTCATTCATTAGTAATGAACAACTGAAAAACTTTGTTTTCTGTCCACAATAAAGGCAGCTAATGAAATGGATTGAAATAAGGGCAATTCCTATAAAGAGTTTTATTGGCACTCTTTCTTCTTATGGAGATGTAAGATTGTACATTTATTTACTTTTATCAAATATTTCATTTAAATATTTAGGGAGCTAGATGAAAATTCTATCTATATGTAGGTGATGCTACTTATAAGAACGCTTTAATTGAGATTCTTGAGTTGCTTTTGAGGGACATATTAGTCCAAATATATAATTTAGAACAATAATCTATATTTATATTTACTTAGAGGTGTTACAAAAAAAATTAAATAAGAAAGGTAAATGTAATATCATAACTTTTTGGATTCGGCTCCCCTTCATTATTCCTTCCCTCCATTTCGTCAAGTGCACGTCTAAATGAGAGACATGTTTCTTATTTAAAGTTTAAGGTCAAGATTTTATTATATTAACAAATGTCACTGGTTAAGTCAACTAATTTTAGAAAACTATTTTCCAAATTTGATAAGAATTACAATATTTTCCATACAAAATTTGATATTTATTAATATCATTAATTTCATCTTATATTTTTATATTTAAATGTAAAAATATAAAAATATTCTAATCATATTAATTAATAGGTTTTGAAAATCAGTTTTTGCTATTTCCGTATTTATTTTCCTCTCAGGATATAAATTACGAAGAAGAATTTTAATTACTCGGACACATTTGCAGTTTCTTCTTTATCTTCTCTTTTCTATTTTTTTATTCCTTTTAATTTGTTGGGCAGATTCTAGTAATTAAGAATTGGATTTTACCTATGGGTAGGCAATGATATAACCAGCGTTACCGTGTTTTATCATATGTTCCATTCAAAATTTGATATTAATTAATATCATTAAATTCATCTTATATTTTTATATTCACATGTAAAAATATAAGATGAAATTAATGATATTAATAAATATCAAATTTTGTTTGGAATACATTATAATTTTATTAAATATAGAGTGTAGTTTTCTAAAATTAGTTGACTTAACTATAGTTATGATATTTGTTAATATAATATATTCTTGACCTTTAAATTATAAACAAGACACATGTCTCTCATCTAAACGTGCACTTGACGAAATGAAGGAAAAGGGTAATGGAGTAGAGCCGGATCCCTTCAAAATCTCACAAAAAAGATATATATAACATGTTAGACATAGATAGATTCCACATCACCTTATTTATATCTAACTTTATTGTAGATATAGATATAAATTTTTTCCTTATGATTGTTTATATAAATAAGAAGATTAATCAATAAAAAAAATCATTAAGACTTTTTGGAAGAGGTGATAAATATATTAAAAAAATACAAAAACAAAATATATTTCTCCGACACACAAAAATAATCATTCTGCTTTAAATTAGAAGTCACGTTATCATTCTATTCATAATCAATATAGAATTACAATGAAAAGAAGATAAGTACTATTCTTACATAATATTAATACTTAACCATCAAAAATGAAAGTGTAACAAATTTTGTTGGTAAAAATGACAAAATTTGGTATCAAAAGAATATGATGGAAATCAATACGCTGCAACGTAAGGCAAATCAAGGACAAAAAATAATGATTCAAGTTTGCCTAGAGAGGAAAAAAAACAATCCAAGTTGAGAATAACTGAGATTTTTCTTTCTCCTTTCTTTTAAACTTTATATGACAATGTTTACAATTTCTCCACCAATAATATATGTCATGCATTAATATAAAAAAGAAAAATCAACAACCCAAAGTAAAAAGGAAAATGAATTATAATGTTCAAAAGAAAGCAAAAAGAATTAATACTCAAATCTATTGTTTGGATACCAGTGCAGCAACCCAATGGGGATGCAATGAAAAACCTTACAAAAGGAGAAAAAAAATTTAAGAAAAGTCTTATTAAAAGAAAAAACATTTCAAGGAAAAATTATATACCTAGAAAAAGATATTATAAAAAGAAAAATAATTTTAAGACACCAAAAGAAAAGGAAAGGTGTAAATGTTACAATTGTGGAGAAATAGGACATAAAAGCTATGAATGCAATAAAAAGCATGTAAAAATATGAAAGATGGATAGAATGGAAATTGATTCAGATTTGGAATCAATAGCATCTATACAAAGTGATGAATTTTATGACGAATTATATGAAGAATACTCTTCTAGTTTAGAAGAAAGTGATGAATAAAGAAGAAATTCAAGAAGTTGAAACTTCAGTGCAAGTAATTGAAACTGAAGAAGATCAAAGAGGTTATGCCTTAAAAAGCAACCTTTGATAATGAATTATTAAGAAAAATCCAAGGATTACAACTGAGGTTGAAAACTGAAGACAATACATTCAGCAGAATGCAACGAATGTTTTCAAGAAATAAAATATCTTATCATGAATATCAAGAAGTGGAAAAGGTGATTGAAATTACCCAGACGATTGGAAAACATAAATTAAATTTATTAACAAAACCAATGATAGATCAAATTCTAAGAAAAATTCCAAAAAAGAAAAGAAGGAAAATGAATTATGTCCATCTTGGTGGAATCCAAATTTTAGTAAAATCAACCTTCAAAGAAGGAATCAATTGTCCAATAATTATAAATCTATCCGGTGAAATATTCATAAATACTAGCAAAGGAAATCTTGGTATAGTAGAAGGAAACTTAGCCTATACTAAGTTATTATTTATATATTATCCAAAATATTGTATATCCTTAAAAGATGCAGATTTTAATGATGCCTTAAGTTTGCATTTTCAAGTTAAGAGAAATGATCTCTTTAAACCAGGTAATCATATTATGAGTATATATTATCAAGCTTTATATACTGTTACAAACTCCAATTATGGAAGCATTTATAAACAAAAAGAAATGATTGAAATTGATCAAGAATGTGCAGGAATTGCAAGAATAGTTGAAGCAGAAATTCAACAAGCAGTCATTCCCGATGAATATGAGATTCATTTTGGGAAAACAAGAGAAATAGAAAGCTCTAGTAATCCTAGACTTTCTTTAGAGTATGGAAGAAATTCCATAAAAAAGACTAATTCTAGACGCCACATTAAAATATCTATTGAAATTACTAACATTTCTAAGATTTTAGGAAGAATTTTTAATGGATTAGAATGGAAAAATTAATAAATTTTAATACAAATAGGAGCAATAGCAAATCATATCAAAGAAACATTATTAGAAGGATTACCCATTTACGAAGGTACCCCTTATATTTACAAAACCTTTGAAGGTAATAAATATAGTTGTATAAATATGGTAGATTTACCTATACAGTTAGATAATATAAGAATAACAATTCCTTGTTATATTACTAAACATGAAAATGATAATAATATCCTGTTAGGAAATATGTTCTTGAATAGTCTTAATGACTATAGTATAGGGGAAAATGGAATAGAAATAAGTTACAAAAATGAAACTTGTTTTATTCCAAAAAGACAGATATGCCAAAAGAAATATCTTTTAGACTACCAGTCTTTATAGAAATAACTTTGTATGATACAAAATTAACAACATGTTGTCAAATTGACAATGGTTCAGAAGCTAGTTTAGCTAAATCTTTCTAATAAACAATTGGGATATTACGCAAAATAATATTTCTATGATTGGAATAATAGGAGTAAAAGAAAAACTTACTCATTCAAAAGAAAAGGTAGAAATAATCTTAGGATCAAAAATTGTGTAGATAAATAAATTATTCTCCTATGATAAATTAAAAATTAATTTATTATTAGAAAATGATTTTTTACAACAATTTCAGGATTATCATCAAACCTTATATATGATAAGTCTTAAACTCCATGTGGACAATTCATTAAGGTCCCAAGGAAACAAAATCCATATTATCTTGTAAAAGAAAATGGAAATTACAAAGAAAAATATTTAGAAAATCTAAAACAAATTTCTTGTAGATATCTTAATCTAGAAAAAATAAAAGAAAATTTACAAAAATCTTATGGTGAAAATCCATTAGAAAAATGGGAAATAAATCAAGAAAGAGCAGTGTTAAATCTTAAAGATCCTAGTGTTATTATTAGAGTAAGACCTATGCTCTATAATAAAGACGATAAAATTGAGTTTCAAAGACAACTCAAAGAATTACTTAACCTAAAACTTATTATGATAAGTAGAAGTCCTCACAGTAGTCCAGCTATTATGGTAAGAAACCATGCTGAAATAAAAAGAGGAAAAGCAAGAATGGTTATAAACTATAAAGAATTAAATAAACATTGTGTATTTAATGGGTATTTTATACCAAATAAAAACAATTTAATAAATCTTGCTAAAGGTAAAACTTATTTCTCAAAATTCAACTGTAAAAGTGGATTTTGGCAAATAAAGTTAGCGGAAGAATCTATTCCACTGACAGCTTTTAGTACACCTAATGGTCACTATGAGTGGATGGTAATGCCATTTGGATTAAAAAATGCCCCACAAATATTCCAAAGAAAAATGGATAAAATATTTTCTGAAAAAGAATTTTTAATTGTATATATAGATGATATACTAATATGTTCTAAAACTTATCAAGAACATTTAAAACATTTAAAAGAATTTTCAGAAATATGTTTAAAAAATGGAATTATACTTAGCCAAAAGAAGGCTGAAATAAATCAAAATGAGATAGAATTCTTAGGAATGATCATCTCAAGAAATGGAATAGAATTACAATCACATATTTCAAAAAAGATTGTTGAATTTCCAGATAAATTAACAACAAAAGAAGAAATTCAAAAATTTCTTGGATGTTTGAATTATGCAGGAGAATTTATTCCTGACTTAGCCAAGAAAAGAAATATTTTGCAAAAATTAATAAGAAAGTCTAACATATTGGGATGGACTGAAGAACACACTCGATGTGTAAAAAAGTTAAAGGAAAAATGTTCTAAGCTTCCTAAATTAAGGTTACTAGATGAAAAAGATAATTTAATATTACAAACAGATGCATCAGACTATCATTGGGGTGCATTATTATAAACTGATTTAAATAAGATTTGCAGGTATACAAAGGGTACCTTTAATGAAGCTGAAATTCGTTATTCAACAAATGAAAAGGAATTATTAGCAATCGTGAGAGGAATTAGAAAGTTTTCTACAGTCCTTTTACCTAAACCATTTATGATTAGAACTGATAATACACAGGTATCAGGTTTAATATCAAATAAACTTCCATCAGAGCCTCAACATAGAAGATTGCATCGGTGGCAAGTTTTATTATCGTTCTATACATTTAAAATATAACATATTAAAGGAGCTGACAATTCTTTTGCAGATTTTCTCTCCAGGAATGTCCAATATGGACAATCAAACTCAAATTCTAGTTAATAGAATTTATGAAAGAACAATGAAAGTGGACGAGTCCATAGATGACAAGAGCCACAAGTTATTCAGCATAAGAGATGATTTGACAAAAATGTCTGAACAAGCTCGCATAATGCAATATGAAATTAATCAGCTAAATGATATGCAAGCTGAAAATATAAATGAATTTTTATTATTATGTGAACATTTGGACACATGTCCAAAAGGGAATTCCAAACCCGCCGGGAATATTAATCCCAATAAAGTAGTAGGAGATGTCCCACTAGCACATAGTGCCAAAAACATCTCTACAACAAGCCAGGATATGCCGACACCTGAATCTACGGATAAGGGTAAAAGCCTAGCAAATAAAAAAGATGTCAATAATTCAAAAGAAGAAAAAGGCACATCTTCAACAAAAGTTGAAAAAATAATTTCTGGGAAACCAAAAAATAGCACTAACAAAGTTTCTTCGGGAACAAAAGTTTTTTCTTCTTTTCAGGGAGGAAAGAAGAATCCAAAAGAAGAAGAATATCTTGCTTTTTCAAGATATATCTATAATCTTCCAGAAGAAGGTGGAGAAACCTATGGAGTTTTGGGAAATACTAGTTTATTTCCTAGAATATCAATATTTCCTAATGGATCTCTGGGATTTGCAGCCCAACTATTCAAATTTGGATACCTTGACAGGATTTATGCAAAACCTAACCTTCAAGAACTGTCCAAATCACCAGAACAATTGCAACATGCAGTAAAAATCTATGCTCAGGGAGAAGGAGTTTATTGCCGATTCTTCAGCATAGCTATGGAAGGCAAAGACTTGCAAACATATTTTCCCACAATTAATTATATTACAGTGGAAAAATTAAAAGATTTTAACGTTAAGGCAACTGGAGTAGATAAAAAACTCCCATATCTTAACAAAAAATGGATTCAGACTAAAAGAACCTTAGGAATAAAAGCAGTATATTTTATTCTTAAGCGATTATACAATGAAGAATACAAAGGTTTAGATCACACTCCTTATTGGATCTTAATGACCAAAGGGAAAAGTAAATCATCAATATTGAAAGAAAAAATTGTTGATATTGATATTCATCGGCTAGAAGCTACTGAGGAAACTTGGAAGCTCGCGTGCAAGTTCTTGGAGCATAAACATAAAGTCCAAGAAGATGAATCATCATCGAGATCATCAGATTAATGGTCTTCAATAAGGAAAGCTGTAAAAAGTAATAATGTAGCCGTCAAATGAAGACAAAAAAGAAGACGTAAGCAATTACGTCATAAAGAAAGAGACAGGAGCATCTTATCTCTTCAAAAGTTGATCTCCTTTCAAAAAGAGATTCCCACTTTGTCGGCCATCCAAATTATTGAAGGACCTGATGACAAATATGAAGATTTGGAGGCATATCCCTGCAAAAACAAAAATTGTAAATTAGTCCCCTCCTCACATCTATAAAAGGAGAATCCAAACTCATTAAGGGCAGACTAGATTTTCTCTATCTTTCCAAAGAGAGAACAATGTTAGGTACCCAAAAGAGTGAGTAAGAACTTTCTCCCACCAGGGGAAAGTAATTTCTTTTAAAGTTTTCTATATGTAAGAATAAGTGTAGTTTGTGTGTAAAATAATATTATGAAACAAAGAGTTTGGTTTATATATCTCTCTCCGCATATATTTTGAATTAGTTCTAAGTGAAGGTTGCGATCTTTCGCCTAACGGAGGAATAGTAGAGAAGTAGCCACGTTAGACTGAGGTCGTGAAGGCGAAAACTGTTCATAGCCGGAAAGGAGAACTGCTGCAGTGGTGATAGGAACTATTTCATAAATAAAATAGAGAAAGGTATATACGTCATAACTTTGTATTTCATAGATATTATTTCATATCACAAATTATGTTATATTTTTATATATGTTAACTTAATAGAAATTACTTAGTACCTAAAGGGAATAAAAAATTATTATGAAAAAGTTATACTATATAATCATAATATGAAACATATTCAATCTGAATTACATCAAATTAGAAAAAGAGCATGGAGATATAGAATATCTCTATATCATCTAAATAAATCGATTAGAATATTAGAGCAAGCTTACTTGAAGGTACATATACTTTAACCATGATATTAGCTATCCATGAGATAAGAATGATTAAAATCCATGAAAAATTGGAATATGATGCATATAAAAGGGAGTTAAAATCAACTATCCTTTATACAACTTAATTCCACATATCATGTATTTAAACAAATTTTTGTTTTCATACATCATAGCCCCCAAAATTTAGATGATATAGAGATATTCTATATCTCCATGCTCTTTTTGTAATTTGATGTAATTCAGATTGAATGTGTTTCATACTATGATTGTATAGTATAACTTTTTCATAATAATTTTTGATTCCCTTTAGGTACTAAGTAATTTCTATTAAGTTAACATATATAAAAATATAACATAATTTGTGATATGAAATAATATCTATGAAATACAAAGTTGTGACGTATATACCTTTCTCTCTTTTATTTATGAAATAGTTCCTATCACCACCGCAACAGTTCTCCTTTCTGGCTATGAACAGATTTTGCCTTCACGACCTCAGTCTAACATGGCTACTTCTCTACTGTTCCTCCGTTAGGCGGAAGATCGCAATCTTCACTTAGAACTAATTCAAAATATATGCGGAGAGAGATATACAAACCAAACTCTTTATTTCATAATATTATTTTACACACAAACTACACTTATTCTTACATATAGAAAACTTTTAAAATTACTTTTCCCTAGCGGGAGAAAGTTCTTACTCACTCTTTTGGGTACCTAACATTGTTCTCTCTTTGTAAAGATAGAGAAAATCTAGTCTGCCCTTAATGAGTTTGGATTCTCCTTTTATAGATGTGAGGAAGGGACTAATTTACAATTTTTGTTTTTGCAGGGACATGCCTCCAAATCTTCATATTTGTCATCAGGTCCTTCAATAATCCGGATGGTCAACAAAGTGGGAATCTCTTTTTGAAAAGAGATCAACTTTTGAAGAGATAAAATGCTCCTGTCTCTTTCTTTATGACGTAATTGCTTACGTCTTCTTTTTTGTCTTCATTTGACGGCTACATTATTGCTTTCTACAACTGTCCTTATTGAAGACCATTAATCTGATGATCTCGATGATGATTCATCTTCTTGGACTTTATGTTTATGCTCCAAGAACTTGCACGCGAGCTTCCAAGTTTCCTCAGTAGCTTCTAGCCGATGAATATCAATATCAACAATTTTTTCTTTCAATATTGATGATTTACTTTTTCCTTTGGTCATTAAGATCCAATAAGGAGTGTGATCTAAAACTTTGTATTCTTCATTGTATAATTGCTTAAGAATAAAATATCCTGCTTTTATTCCTAAGGCTCTTTTACTCTGAATCCATTTTTTGTTAAGATATGGGAGTTTTTTATCTACTCCAGTTGCCTTAACGTTAAAATTTTTTAATTTTTCCACTGTAATATAATTAATTGTGGGAAAATATGTTTACAAGTCTTTGCCTTCCATAGCTATGCTAAAGAATCGGCAATAAACTCCTTCTCCCTGAGCATAGATTTTTACTGCATGTTGCAATTGTTCTGGTAATTTGGACAATTCTTGAAGGTCAGGTTTTGCATAAATCCTGTCAAGGTATCCAAATTCGAATAGTTGGGCTACAAATCCCAGAGATCCATTAGGAAATATTGATATTCTAGGAAATAAACTAGTATTTCCCAAAACTCCATAGATTTCTCCACTTTCTTCTGAAAGATTATAGATATATCTTGAAAAAGCAAGTTATTCTTCTTCTTTTGGATTCTGCTTTCCTCCCTGAAAAGAAGAAAAAACTTTTGTTCCCGAAGAAACTTTGTTAGTGCTACTTTCTGGTTTCCCAGAAATTATTTTTCAACTTTTGTTGAAGATGTGCCTTTTTCTTCTTTTGAATTATTGGCATCTTTTTTATTTGCTAGGCTCTTACCCTTATCCGTAGATTCAGGTGTCGGCATATCCTGGCTTACCGTAGAGATGTTCTTGGCACTATGTGCTAGTGGGACATCTCCTGTCACTTTATTGGGATTAATATTCCCGGCGGGTTTGGAATTCCCTTTTGGACATGTGTCCAAATGTTCACATAATAATAAAAATTCATTTATATTTTCAGCTTGCATATCATTTAGCTGATTAATTTCATATTGCATTATGCGAACTTGTTCAGACAATTTTGTCAAATCATCTCTTATGCTGAATAGCTTGTGACTCTTGTCATCTATGGACTCGTCCACTTTCATCATTCTTTCATAAATTCTATTAACTAGAATTTGAGTTCGATTGTCCATATTGGACATTCCTGGAGAGAAAATCTGCAAAAGAATTGTCAGCTCCTTTAATATGTTCTATTTTAAATGTATAGTATGATAATAAAACTTGCCACCAATGCAATATTCTATATTGAGGCTCTGATGAAAGTTTATTTGATATTAAACCTGATACCTGTGTATTATCAGTTCTAATCATAAATGGTTTAGGTAAAAGGAATGTAGAAAACTTTCTAATTCCTCTCACGATTGCTAATAATTCTTTTTCATTTGTTGAATAACGAATTTCAGCTTCATTAAAGGTACCACTTGTATACCTGCAAATCTCATTTAAATCAGTTTGTAATAATTCACCCTAATGATAATTTGATGCATCTGTTTGTAATATTAAATTATCTTTTTCATCTGGTAACCTTAATTTAGGAAGCTTAGAACATTCTTCCTTTAACTTTTTTACACATTGAGTGTGTTCTTCAGTCCATCCCAATCTGTTAGACTTTCTTATTAATTTTTGCAAAATATTTTTTTTCTTGGCTAAGTCAGGAATAAATTCTCCTGCATAATTCAAACATCCAAGAAATTTTTGAATTTCTTCTTTTGTTGTTAATTTATCTGGAAATTCAACAATCTTTTTTGAATATGAGATTATAATTCTATTCCATTTCTTGAGATGATCATTCCTAAGAATTCTATCTCATTTTGATTTATTTTAGCCTTTTTTTGACTACGTATAATTCCATTTTTTAAACATATTTCTGAAAGTTCTTTTAAATGTTTTAAATGTTCTTGATAAGTTTTAGAACATATTAGTATATCATCTATATGTACAATTAAAAATTCTTTTTCAGAAAATATTTTATCCATTTTTCTTTGGAATATTTGTGGGGCAATTTTTAATTCAAATGGTATTACCATCCACTCATAGTGACCATTAGGTGTACTAAAAGCTGTCAGTGGAATAGATTCTTCCGCTAACTTTATTTGCCAAAATCCACTTTTACAGTCGAATTTTGAGAAATAAGTATTACCTTTAGCAAGATTTATTAAATTATTTATATTTGGTATAAAATACCCATCAAATACACAATGTTTATTTAATTCTTTATAGTTTATAACCATTCTTGCTTTTCCTCATTTTATTTCAGCATGGTTTCTTACCATAAAAGCTGGACTACTGTGAGGACTTTTACTTATCCTAATAAGTTTTAGGTTAAGTAATTCTTTGAGTTGTATTTGAAACTCAATTTTATCGTCTTCATTATAGAGCATAGGTCTTACTTTAATAATAACACTAGGATCTTTAAGAGTTAACACTGCTCTTTCTTGACTTCTTTCCCATTTTTCTAATGGATTTTCACCATAAGATTTTTGTAAATTTTCTTTTATTTTTTCTAGATTAAGACATCTACAAGAAATTTGTTTTAGATTTTCTAAATATTTTTCTTTGTAATTTCCATTTTCTTTTACAAGATAATATGGATTTTGTTTCCTTGGGACCTTAATGAATTGTCCACATGGAGTTTTAAGATTTATCATATACAAGGTTTGATGATAATCCTGAAATTATTGTAAAAAATCATTTCCTAATAATAAATTAGTTTCTAATTTATCATAGGAGAATAATTTATTTATCGACACAATTTTTGATCCTAAGATTATTTCTACCTTTTATTTTGAATGAGTAAGTTTTTCTTTTACTCCTGTTATTCCAATCATAGAAATATTATTTTGCGTAATATCCCAATTGTTTATTAGGAAAGATTTAGCTAAACTAGCTTCTAAATCATTGTCAATTTGACAACATGTTGTTAATTTTGTATCATACAAAGTTATTTCTATAAAGACTGATACTCTAAAAGATTTTTCTTTTGGCATATCTATCTTTTTGGAATAAAACAAGTTTCATTTTTGTAACTTATTTCTATTCCATTTTTCCCTATACTATAGTCATTAAGACTATTCAAGAACATATTTCCTAACAGGATATTATTATCATTTTCATGTTTGGTAATATAACAAGGAACTGTTATTCTTATATTATCTAACTGTATAGGTAAATCTACCATATTTATACAGCTATATTTATTACCTTCAAAGGTTTTGTAAACATAAGGGGTACCTTCGTAAATGGGTAATTCTTCTAATAATGTTTCTTTGATATGATTTGCTGTTGCTCCTGTTTGTATTAAAATTTCTTAATTTTTCCATTCTAATCCATTTAAAATTCTTCCTAAAATCTTAGAAATGTTAGTAATTTCAATAGATATTTTAATGTAGCGTCTAGAATTAGTCTTTTTTATGGAATTTCTTCCATACTCTAAAGAAAGTCTAGGATTACTAGAGCTTTTTATTTCTCTTGTTTTCCCAAAATGAATCTCATATTCATCGGGAATGACTGTTTGTTGAATTTCTGCTTCAACTATTCTTGCAATTCCTGCACATTCTTGATCAATTTCAATCATTTCTTTATGTTTATAAATGCTTCCATAATTGGAGTTTGTAACAATATATAAAGCTTGATAATATATACTCATAATATGATTACCTGGTTTAAAGAGATCATTTCTCTTAACTTGAAAATGCAAACTTAAGGCATCATTAAAATCTGCATCTTTTAAGGATATACAATAGTTTGGATAATATATAAATAATAACTTAGTATAGGCTAAGTTTCCTTCTACTATACCAAGATTTCCTTCGCTAGTATTTATGAATATTTCACCGGATAGATTTATAATTATTGGACAATTGATTCCTTCTTTGAAGGTTGATTTTACTAAAATTTGGATTCCACCAAGATGGACATAATTCATTTTCCTTCTTTTCTTTTTTGGAATTTTTCTTAGAATTTGATCTATCATTGGTTTTGTTAATAAATTTAATTTATGTTTTCCAATCGTCTGGGTAATTTCAATCATCTTTTCCACTTCTTGATATTCATGATAAGATATTTTATTTCTTGAAAACATTCGTTGCATTCTGCTGAATGTATTGTCTTCAGTTTTCAACCTCAGTTGTAATCCTTGGATTTTTCTTAATAATTCATTATCAAAGGTTGCTTTTGAGGCATAACATTTTTTATCTTCTTCAGTTTCAATTACTTGCACTGAAGTTTCAACTTCTTGAATTTCTTCGTTATTCATCACTTTCTTCTGAACTAGAAGAGTATTCTTCATATAATTCGTCATAAAATTCATCACTTTGTATAGATGCTATTGATTCCAAATCTGAATCAATTTCCATTCTATCTATCTTTGATATTTTTACATGCTTTTTATTGCATTCATAGCTTTTATGATCTATTTCTCCACAATTGTAACATTTACACCTTTCCTTTTCTTTTGGTGTCTTAAAATTATTTTTCTTTTTATAATATCTTTTTCTGGGTATATAATTTTTCCTTGAAATATTTTTCTTTTAATAAGACTTTTCTTAAATTTTTTTCTCCTTTTGTAAGGTTTTTCATTGCATCCCCATTGGGTCGCTGCACTGGTATCCAAACAATAGATTTGAATATTAATTCTTTTTGCTTTCTTTTGAACATTATGTGCCATGCATAACTGTCCAAGTCTATTATGTAGAAACGTTATTCTTTGTCCTAATGTATCTTTATCAGTTATTACTTTTTCATATTCTTCTCGAAAATATTTTACCCAAAATTCGGGTAATTTTTGATAATATTTTTTCATATATGGTTTTATTTCTTTACTACTATCAAAAATTTTGTAATAATATTCTTCAAATTCACATGTATATTCCTGAATATAGCTCATTTTACAAATTTGTAATTTTTCTAGTTGTTCTCTTGCAACAATTCTTATTTTTTCTCGGTTTAAAGAAGGATTTCCTTCTCCTCCTATGAATTTATTTCTTATGTATTGAACCATGTTTGCTATTCCTTTTTGTAAGGAATTTTTAAATCCTTCTATGGTGCTATTTTTAATAATTTGTCTGGCATCATTTGATAATCCTGTATGCCAAAGGTTTACTTTCCCAGCAAAAGTACTTGTCATGACAACATATTTTTCTTCATCATTATAATCCATTTCTTTTCCTAATAGGAAAAAGAGGAATGTATTTTGAGCCCATATATCTAATTCTTTATCGGGTTCTCTTTTACAATCTAAATTTAGGAATCTAGTATTTCCTAATTCTCCTGTTGAAAGCCTGTTAGACATGTACTTGGATCTATTATTATGATATTGACCAATAAAATCTTTATTATGTTTTTTTTTGTTAACATAATTTTGTTCATTATTTTCTTCTTGTTCTTCCATTTTTAAAGGATTAGAATTTTCTCCTTTAAAGAAGTTTCCTTGGGGTCCACCTGTCTCCCCTTTATTCATGAAGACTTTGATATCTGAAATATCCAGATTTTCCATGGCATAAACTAATTCGTCTAGTTCATTCATTGTTTTTATCTTTATCTTCTTGTTCCTCAGTTTCTTCCTCTATCTCAAGGTTAGAGTCTATTTTTTCTTGAACTTTTTGTTTTTTCGAGAAGTCTTCTATTAATTTTTCATCAAAACTACCTTTTTGATAAGAACTTGTTCTTGAGAAATTTTCAGCCAACAGTTCATTTATATATCTTTGACTCATTCTTGTGTCAATTTTTCTTGTTTTTTCTATTACATTGGTTAATTTTCCTGGTAAATTTTCTTTAATTGATTTTATTTCAATTTCTAATAATTTTAGCCTTAAAGCTATTTGCTTATGGCTTTCTACAAAGTCATGTAATAAATCTATAGCTTCTTTTAAGCTCATTCTGAAATGTAATTCATAATTTCTTCATATCCAAATAATATATAATCTATTGGAAATTCATCTTTAAATTCATCTTCATTTAGTGATGTAACTATTTTATTTATTATGATTTCTTTTAGTTTCTTATTTAGGGTTTCAATTGATTTTAGTATTGCTACTAAAGTTTTTTCATCCATAAAACATAATGGAGGAATTATATTCATAATTTATTATATCCTTGCTCTGATACCAATTTTGGGGCTGTGATATATGAAAACAAAAATTTATTTAAATACATGGTATGCAGAATTAAGCTATATAAAGGATAGTTGATTTTAACTCACTTTTATATGCATTATATTCCAATTTTTCCTGGATTCTAATCATTCTTATCTCATGGATAGCTAATATCATGGTTAAAGTATGCCTACTATGTACCTTCAAGAAAGCTTGTTCTAATTTTCTAATCGATTTATTTAGATGATATAGAGATATTCTATATCTCCATGCTCTTTTTCTAATTTGATGTAATTCAGATTGAATATGTTTCATATTATGATTGTATAGTATAACTTTTTCAGAATAATTTTTGATTCCCTTTAGGTACTAAGTAATTTCTATTAAATTAACATATATAAAAAATATAACATAATTTGGGATATGAAATAATATCTATGAAATACAAAGTTGTGACGTATATACCTATCTCTCTTTTATTTATGAAATAGTTCCTATCACCACGGTAGCAGTTCTCCTTTTCGGCTATGAACAGTTTTCGCCTTCACGACCTCAGTCTAACATGGCTACTTCTCTACTGTTCCTCCGTTAGGCGGAAGATCGCAACCTTCACTTAGAACTAATTCAAAATATATGCGGAGAGAGATATACAAAACCAAACTCTTTATTATTGTTGTTGTTGTTGTTGTCGTTTTCGTTCTTATCATTATTCTCATTAGCATTATTATTATTATTATTATCATTATCATTCTTATCATTATTATCAATAAAATTATTATCATTATCGTTATTATTATTATTAACATTCTTATCATTATTATTATCATTATTATTATTATTATCATTATTATCATTATCATTATCATTCTTATTATTATTATTATTATTATTATTATTATCATTATCATTATTATTAATATTCTTATTATTATTGTTATTAGTAATATTATTATTATTATTATTATTACTATTATTATAATAATTATTATTGTTATTATTATTATTACTACTACTATTATTATTACTATTACTATTACTATTACTATTTTTACTATTACTATTACTATTATTACTCTTACTATTACTATTATTATTATTATTATTGTTATTATTATTATTATTATTATTATTATTATTATTACAACTATTACTATTACTATTACTATTACTATTATTACTATTACTATTACTATTATTATTATTAATACTACTATTACTATGCTATTACTACTATTATTATTATTATTATTATTATTATTATTATTATTATTATTATTATTATTATTATTATTATTATTATTATTATTATTATAACTATTACTACTACTATACTATTACTATTACTATTACTATTACTATTACTATTATTATTATTATTATTATTATTATTATTATTATTATTATTATTATTATTATTAACTATTACTATTACTATTATTATTACTACTATTACTATTACTATTATTATTACTACTATTACTATTACTATTACTATTATTATTACTAATATTACTATTATTATTACTACTATTACTATTACTATTACTATTAGTATTACTACTATTACTATTACTATTACTATTGCTATTATTATTATTATTATTATTATTATTATTATTATTATTATTATTATTATTATTATTATTATTATTATTATTGTTATTATTATTATTATTATTATTATTACTATTATTACTATTGGTACTATTACTATTATTACTGTTATTAGTACTATTATTACTATTACTATTACTATTACTATTACTATTACTATTATTATTATTATTATTATTATTATTATTATTATTATTATTATTATTACTATTATTACTACTATTATTACTATTACTATTATTATTATTATTATTATTATTATTATCATTATTATCATTATCATTATTATCATTATTATTATTATTATTATCATTATTGTTATCAGTATTATTATTATTATTATTATTATTATTAATAATAATAATAATAATAATAATAATTAATTAGAATCCGAGAGTAATCTGAATATGAGGCATATAAAAGGGAGTTAAAAAGGACTATTCTTTATACAGCTTAATTCCACATGCCATGTATATAAAACAAATTGTTTTATTATACATCACAACCCCCAAATTGGTATTAGAGAAAGATTAATAATTAAATTATGAGAAGACCATACAAAAATACTAGATTATATAAACAAATAAAAAGTGACTTAAAGTCTCTCTATATAGAATACAAAAGATTGAATGAACAACTAAATAAAACTATGGAAGAGATCCATAAGTTAGAAATACTGATTACAAAAATATCAATATTAGAAGCTAAGCTTATTTCCCAGCTAAAACAGAGATATAAACAAAAATAAAAATGAATACAATACCTCCATTATGTTTTATGGATGAAGAAACTTTAGTAACAATACTAAAAGCAATAGAAATCCTGTATCAGGATATAAAAGAAATTATAATACAAAAAATAGTTACTATGTTAAATGACGAAGAATTTAATGAAGAATTTCCTATGGATTATATATTATTTGGATATGAAGAAATAAGTATGTCAGAATGAGCTTAAAAGAGGTTATAGATTTACTTAATGACTTAGTAGAAAGTCATAAGCAAATAGCACTTAGGCTAAAATTATTAGAAATAGCAATAAAATCTATTAAAGAAAATTTACCAGGAAAACTAATAAACATAGTAGAAAAAAAAAGAAAAATTGATCAAAGAATAGGTCAAAAATATATAAATGAGCTTTTAACAGAAAGAGTTTCACAAAGAAGTTCATACCAAAAAGGTAGTTTTGATGAAAAACTAATCAAAGAATTCTTAGAAAAACAACAAAAAATGCAAGAAAATATAGAATCAGAAAAAAAAAAAAAAAAAAAAAACTGCTGAATCTAGTAAACTAGAAATTTTTTTTGAAAATGAATGAATTAGATGAATTAGTAGATGCCATGGAAGATCTAGACATTTCAGATATAAAAGTTTTTATGAATAAAGGAGATACTGGAGGTCCTCAAGGACAATTTGATGAAGGTCCTAGTAATATAAAAGATGAACATCCAGAGGATAAAAATTTTGTTAACAAAGAAAAAAGAACAAAAGATTTTGTTCAACAATATCACAAAAATAGGTCTAAATATATGCCTAATAGACTCTCTACAACAGAAGTAGGATCAACTAGATTTTTAAATCTAGATTGTAAAAGAGAACCTGGAAAAGAATTAGATTTATGGGCTCAAAATATATTTCTCTTTTTCTTATTAGGAAAAGAAATGAATTATACCGATGAAGAAAAATATGTAGTAATGATAAATACTTTTGCTGGAAAAGTAAGTCATTGGCATTCAGGATTATCTGATGAAGCTAGAGAAATTATTAAAAACAGCACAATAGAAGGATTTAAAAATTCCTTACAGGAAGGAATAGAAAAATTAACCCAATATATTGAAAATGAGTTCTTGGGTGGAGAAGGATGTCCTTCATTAAACCGAGAAAAAATCAGAACTATAGCCAGAGAGCAATTAGAAAAATTACAAATATGTAAAATGAGTCATATTCAAGAATATACTTGTGAATTTGAAGAATATTATTATCAAATATTTGATAGTACTAAAGATATGAAAATATATATGGAAAAATATTACCAAAAATTACCAGATTTTTGGGCAAAATATTTTAGAGAAGAATATGAAAAAGAAAACACAGATAAGGATACTCTTGGACAAAGAATATTCTTTTTACAAAATAAATTAGGACAACTATGCATGGAGCATAATATTCAGAAAAAAGCTAAAAGAATAAATACTAGAATAATGTGTCTAGATACAAATGCAGCAACCCAATGGGGATGTAATGAAAGACCTTACAAGAAAAGGAAAAAATTTAAGAAAAGTCTTGTAAAAAGAAAAAATATGTCAAAGAAAAATTATATACCTAGAAAAAGGTATTTCAAAAAGAAAAATAATTTCAAACAAACAAAAAAAAAATGTAAATGTTACAATTGTGGAGAAGAAGGACATAAAAGTTATGAATGTCATAAAAAACATGTTAAAATATCAAAAATTGATAGAGAAGAAATTGATTCAGATTTAGAATCAATATCTACAATAAAAAGTGATGAATTCTATGAAGAATTATATAAAGAATATTCCACTAGTTCGGAAGATAGTGATGAATAATAAAGAAATCCAAGAAGAAGTTGAAACTTCAGTACAAGTAATTGAAACTGAAGAAGATCAAAGAGGTTATGCCTTAAAAGCAACCTTTGATAATGAATTGCTAAAAAAAATCCAAGGATTACAACTTCGGTTAAAAACTGAAGACAATCTATTCAGTAGAATGCAAAGAATGTTTTCAAGAAATAAAATATCATATCATGAATACCAAGAGGTAGAAAAAGTTATAGAAATTACCCAAACAATGGGAAAACATAAGTTAAATCTATTAACAAAACCAATGATAGATCAAATTCTGAGAAAAATTCCAGAAAAGAAAAGAAAGAAAATGAATTATGTACATCTTGGAGGAATCCAAATTTTAGTAAAATCAACCTTTAAAGAAGGAATTAATTGTCCAATCGTTATTAATCTTTCAGATGAAAGATTCATAAATGCTAGAGAAGGAAATTTAGGAATAATTGAAGGAAATTTAGCTTACCCTAAATTATTATTCACCTATTATCCAAAATACTGCATATCTTTGAAAGATGCAGATTTCAATGATGCTTTAAGTTTACATTTTCAGGTTAAAAGAAAAGACCTTTTTAAACTAGGAAACCATATAATGAGTATATATTACCAAGCTTTATATACGGTTACAAATTCCAATTATGGAAGTGTATATAAAAATAAAGAAATGATTGAAATTGATCAAGAATGTGCAGGCATTGCAAGGATAGTTGAAGCAGAAATTCAACAAGCAGTCATTCCAGATGAATACGAAATTCATTTTGGAAAAACAAGAGAAATAAAGAGTTCTAGTAATCCGAGGCTTTCTTTAGATTATGGAAGAAATTCCATAAGAAAGACAAATTCTAGTCGTTATGTTAAAAAATCCATTGAAATTACTAACATTTCTAAGATTTCAGGAAGAATTTTTAACGGATTAGAATGGAAAAATCAAGAAATCTTGATACAAACAGGAGCAACAACAAATCATGTTAAAGAAACCTTATTGGAAGGATTACCAATTTACGAAGGTACCCCTTATATTTACAAAACCTTTGAAGGTAATAACTATAGCTGTATAAATATGATAGATTTACCAATACAGTTAGACAACATAAGAATAACAGTTCCCTGTTATATCACTAATCATGAAAATGATAATAATATATTGTTAGGAAATATGTTCCTAAATAGTCTTAACGACTATAGTATTGGAAGAAATGGGATAGAGATAAGTTACAAAAATGAAACTTGTTTTATTCCAAAGAAATAAAAATGCCAAAAGAAATCTCTTTTAGAGTATCAGTCTTTATAGAGATAACTCTATATGATACAAAATTAACAACATGTTGTCAAATTGACAATGGATCAGAAGCTAGTTTAGCTAAATCATTCTTAATAGATAATTGGGATATTAATCAATATAATATTTCTATGGTAGGAATTACAGGTGTAAAAGAAAAACTTAATCGTTCTAAGAAAAAGTTGAAATAATCCTATGATCAAAAATTGTGAAGATAAATAAATTATTTGCCTATGATAAATTAGAAACTGATTTATTATTAGGAAATGATTTTTTACAACAATTTCAGGATTATCATCAAACACTTTATATGATAAGTCTTAAAACTCCATGTGGACATTTTATAAAAGTCCCTAGGAAACAAAATCCATATTGTCTTATAAAAGAAAATGGAAATTATAAAGAAAAATATTTAGAAAGCTTAAGACAAATTTTTTGTAAATGTCTTAATTTAGAATGGATAAAAGAAAATTTACAAAAATCTTATGGGGAAAACCCATTAGAAAAATGGGAAAAGAATCAGGAAAAAGCAGTTTTAACTCTAAAAGATCCTAGTGTCATAATTAGAGTAAGACCTATGCTTTATAATGAAGAAGAAAAAAATGAGTTTAAAACACAACTCAAAGAATTAATTAACCTAAAACTTATAAGGTTAAGTAATAGTTCTCACAGTACTCCGGCATTTATGGTTAGAAATCATGCCGAAGTAAAAAGAGGAAAAGCCAGAATGGTTATAAATTATAAAGAATTAAACAAACATTGTGTTTTTTATGGGTATTTTATACCAAATAAAAACAATCTAATAAATCTTGATAAAGGAAAAACCTATTTCTCAAAATTCGATTGTAAAAGTGGATTTTGACAAATAAAGTTAAAAGAAGAATCAATTCCTTTAACAACTTTTAGCACACCGAATGGTCATTATGAGTGGATGGTAATGCCATTTGGATTAAAAAATGCCCCACAAATATTCCAAAGAATTTAGGGGTTGTGATGTATAATAAAACAATTTGTTTTATATACATGGTATGCGGAATTAAGCTGTATAAAGGATAGTCCTTTTTAACTCCCTTCTATACGCCTCATATTCAGATTCCTCTCGGATTCTAATTAATCTTATCTCATGGATGGCTAGTATCATAGATAATGAATGCTTATTATGAATTTTCAAATAAACTTTTTCTGATTGTTTAATGGTTTTATTTAAATGATATAGAGATAATTTATATCTCCATGCTCTTTTTCTAATGAGATGTAATTCAGCTTGTATATGTTTTAGTATTAACCTTATTTTTGATTCCCTGTAGGTACTAAGTATTTTCTTTTTAAGTTATCATCCCTGTAAAATTATAATATGATTTTTGCAAAATAACAAGTATGAAATATAGAGTTGTGACGTATATACCTTTCTCTCTTTGATTTATGGAATAGTTCGTATCACTACCGCAGCAGTTCTCCTTTCCGGCTATGAACAGCTTTTCGCCTTAACATGACCTCAGTCTACAACGGCTACTTCCTCACTGTTCCTCCGTTAGGCGGAAGATCGCAACCTTCACTTGAAACTACTCCAAAACTTTAGAGGAGAGAGATAAACAAACCAAACTCTTTTATTTCATAATAGTATTTTACAAAATCACACTTATTTTACATAGATAAAACTATAAAGAAAATACTTTTCCCTGACGGGAGAAGTTTCTTACTCACTCCAGAAAGTACCTAGCATTTTTCACTATAGGAAAAGATAGAGAAAATGTAGTCTGCTCTCTAATGAGTTTGTCTTCTCCTTTTATATATGTAAGGAGGGACTGATTTACAATTCTTTGTTTTTGTAGGGTTGCCCTTCCAAATTTGCATATTTGTGTTTTAGTCCTCCAATCAATGCTGATGGCCGACATGTGTGGGAATCTCTTTTTGACTAAAGAGAAAGTTGATAAGAGATAAGATGCCTTGTCTCTTTCTATATGACGTAAGTGCTTACGTCTACTTCTTTGTCCTCTTTTGACTGCTACATTATTGTGCTACAGCTGTCTTTTGAAGACTTTAATCGGAAGATTCATCTCCTTGGAGTTTATGCTTATGTTCCAAAAACTTGCACACCATCTTCCAAGTTTCTTTAGAGGCTTCAAGTCTATGGAGTTCAATATCAAGGATCTTTTCCTTTAATATTGCTGATTTATTTTTTCCCTTTGTCATTAAAATCCAATAGGGAGTATGATCTATTACTTTGTAATCTTCATTGTAAAACTTCTTAAGAATAAAATATAATGCTTTTATTCCTAAGGCTCTTTTAGTTTGTATCCATTTTTTATTAAGGTATGGGAGTTTTTTATCACCCTGTTGCCTTAACGTTAAAATCTTTTAATTTTTCAACCGTGATATAATTAATGGTTGGAAAATATGTTTGACAGTCCTTGGCTTCCATAGCTATGCTAAAGAAACGACAATAGACTCCTTCTCCTTGAGCAAAGGTTCTTACTGCAATTTGCAGTTGATCTGGTAGTTTGGATAGTTCTTGAAGGTCCGGTTTAGCATAGATCCTGTCAAGGTATCTGTATTCAAATAATTGGGCTGCAAATCCCGGTGATCCGTTAGGAAAGATAGAAATTCTAGGGAATAGACTTGTATTTCCCAGAACTCCATAAGTTTCTCTACTTTCCTCTGGAAGATTGTAAATATATCTTGAAAAGGCAAGATATTCTTCTTCTTTCGAATTCTTCTTTTCTACCTGCATAGAAGAAAAAACTTTTGTTCCCGAAGAAACTTTGTTAGTGTTGCTACTTTCTGGTTTCCCAGAAGTAACCTTTTCAATTTTCATTGAAAATGTGCCTTTATTGGCATCTTTTTCTTTTTCTTTTTTAGTTGCTAGGCTTTTACCTTCGTCTGTAGAAGACTCAGGTGTCGGCATATCCTGGCTTACCGTCGAGATGTTTTTGGCACTATGTGCTAGTGGGACATCTCCTGCCACTTTGTTGGGAGTAATATTTCCAGAGGGTCTTGAATTCCTCTTTGGACATGTGTCAAGATGTTCACATAATAATAAAAATTCTTTCATATTTTCAGCTTGATCATCACTAAGCTAATTAAGTTCAAATTGCAATTTTCTTGCTTGTTATGATAATTTGGTTAAATCATCTCTGATGCTGAATAATTGGTGAATTTTGTCATCTATGGACTCATCCACCTTTACCATTTTTTTATAAATCCTGTTAACCAAGAGTTGAGTTTTATTGTCCATATTGGACATTCCTGGAGAGAAAATCTGCAAAAGCATTGTCAGCTCCTTTGATATATTCAATTTTAAAAGTATAAAAAGATAATAAAACTTGTCATCTATGTAACCTTCTATATTGTGGTTCCGATGGAAGTTTATTGAATATTAGACCTGCTACCTGAGTATTATCAGTTCTAATAATAAATGGTTTAGGCAAGAGGAATGCTAAAAATTTTTCTAATTCCCTTAACTATCGCTAATAATTCTTTTTCATTAGTTGAATATCTTGTTTCTACTTCATTAAAGGTACCACTGGTATACCTGCAGATTTCGTTTAAATCAGTTTGTAATAATGCACCCCAATGATAGTCGGATGCATCTGTTTGAAGTACTAAATTATCTTTTTCTTCTGGTAATCTTAATTTAGGAAGTTTAGAACATTCTTCTTTTAATTGTTTTACACATTGAGTGTGTTCTTCTGTCCATCCTAATCTATTGGATTTTCTTATTAATTTTTGTAACAGATTTCTTTTCTTTGCTAAATTAGGAATAAATTCTCCTGCATAATTTAAACAGTCAAAAATTTTTTGTATTTCTTCTTTTGTGTTTAACTTATCGGGAAATTCGATAATCTTTTTTGAAATATGTGATTGTAATTTAATTCCATTTTTTGAGATAATCATTTCCAAAAATTCTATTTCATTTTTATTTATTTCAGCCTTTTTCTAGCTAAGGATAATTCCATTTTGTAAACAAATTTCTGAAAATTCTTTTAGATGTTTTAAATGTTCTTGATAAATGTTGGAACATATTAATATATCGTCTATGTAGACTATTAGAAATTCTTTTTCAGAAAATATCTTATCCATTTTCCTTTAGAATATTTGTGGGGCATTTTTTAATCCAAATGGCATTACCATCCACTCATAATGACCATTCGGTGTGCTAAAAGATGTTAAAGGAATTGATTCTTCTTTTAACTTTATTTGTCAAAATCCACTTTTACAATCGAATTTTGAGAAATAGGTTTTTCCTTTAGCAAGATTTATTAGATTGTTTTTATTTCATATAAAATATCCATCAAAAACACAATGGTTGTTTAATTCTTTATAATTTATAACCATTCTGGCTTTTCCTCTTTTTACTTCGGCATGATTTCTAACCATAAATGCCGGACTACTGTGAGGACTATTACTTAACCTTATAAGTTTAAGGTTAATTAATTCTTTGAGTTGTGTTTTAAACTCATTTTTATTTTCTTCATTATAAAGCATAGGTCTTACTCTAATTATGACACTAGGATCTTTTAGAGTTAAAACTGCTTTTTCCTGATTCTTTTCCCATTTTTCTAATGGGTTTTCCCTATAAGATTTTTGTAAATTTTCTTTTATCCATTCTAAATTAAGACATTTACAAGAAATTTGTCTTAAGCTTTCTAAATATTTTTCTTTATAATTTCCATTTTCTTTTATAAGACAATATGGATTTTGTTTCCTAGGGACTTTTATAAAATGTCCACATGGAGTTTTAAGACTTATCATATAAAGTGTTTGATGATAATCCTGAAATTGTTGTAAAAAATTATTTCCTAATAATAAATCAGTTTCTAATTTATCATAGGCAAATAATTTATTTATCTTCACAATTTTTGATCATAGGATTATTTCAACTTTTTCTTAGAATGATTAAGTTTTTCTTTTACACCTGTAATTCCTATCATAGAAATATTATATTGATTAATATCCCAATTATCTATTAAGAATGATTTAGCTAAACTAGCTTCTGATCCATTGTCAATTTGACAACATGTTGTTAATTTTGTATCATATAGAGTTATCTCTATAAAGACTGATACTCTAAAAGAGATTTCTTTTGGCATTTTTATTTCTTTGGAATAAAACAAGTTTCATTTTTGTAACTTATCTCTATCCCATTTCTTCCAATACTATAGTCGTTAAGACTATTTAGGAACATATTTCCTAACAATATATTATTATCATTTTCATGATTAGTGATATAACAGGGAACTGTTATTCTTATGTTGTCTAACTGTATTGGTAAATCTATCATATTTATACAGCTATAGTTATTACCTTCAAAGGTTTTGTAAATATAAGGGGTACCTTCATAAATTGGTAATCCTTCCAATAAGGTTTCTTTAACATGATTTGCTGTTGCTCCTGTTTGTATCAAGATTTCTTGATTTTTCCATTCTAATCCGTTAAAAATTCTTCCTGAAATCTTAGAAATGTTAGTAATTTCAATGGATTTTTTAACATAACGACTAGAATTGGTCTTTCTTATGGAATTTCTTCCATAATCTAAAGAAAGCCTTGGATTACTAGAAAACTCTATTTCTCTTGTTTTTCCAAAATGAATTTCGTATTCATCTGGAATGACTGCTTGTTGAATTTCTGCTTCAACTATCCTTGCAATGCCTGCACATTCTTGATCAATTTCAATCATTTCTTTATTTTTATATACACTTCCATAATTGGAATTTGTAACCGTATATAAAGCTTGGTAATATATACTCATTATATGGTTTCCTAGTTTAAAAAGGTCTTTTCTTTTAACCTGAAAATGTAAACTTAAAGCATCATTGAAATCTGCATCTTTCAAAGATATGCAGTATTTTGGATAATAGGTGAATAATAATTTAGGGTAAGCTAAATTTCCTTCAACTATTCCTAAATTTCCTTCTCTAGCATTTATGAATCTTTCATCTGAAAGATTAATAACGATTGGACAATTAATTCCTTCTTTAAAGGTTGATTTTACTAAAATTTGGATTCCTCCAAGATGTACATAATTCATTTTCTTTCTTTTCTTTTCTGGAATTTTTCTCAGAATTTGATCTATCATTGGTTTTGTTAATAGATTTAACTTATGTTTTCCCATTGTTTGGGTAATTTCTATAACTTTTTCTACCTCTTGGTATTCATGATATGATATTTTATTTCTTGAAAACATTCTTTGCATTCTACTGAATAGATTGTCTTCAGTTTTTAACCGAAGTTGTAATCCTTGGATTTTTTTTAGCAATTCATTATCAAAGGTTGCTTTTAAGGCATAACCTCTTTGATCTTC
Source organism: Solanum bulbocastanum (assembly GCA_037074985.1). Taxonomy (NCBI): domain Eukaryota; kingdom Viridiplantae; phylum Streptophyta; class Magnoliopsida; order Solanales; family Solanaceae; genus Solanum; species Solanum bulbocastanum. The sequence goes on along the minus strand of CM073599.1, from coordinate 31,285,937 downwards.
TTCAGTTTCAATTACTTGTACTGAAGTTTCAACTTCTTCTTGGATTTCTTTATTATTCATCACTGTCTTCCGAACTAGTGGAATATTCTTTATATAATTCTTCATAGAATTCATCACTTTTTATTGTAGATATTGATTCTAAATCTGAATCAATTTCTTCTCTATCAATTTTTGATATTTTAACATGTTTTTTATGACATTCATAACTTTTATGTCCTTCTTCTCCACAATTGTAACATTTACATTTTTTTTTTGTTTGTTTGAAATTATTTTTCTTTTTGAAATACCTTTTTCTAGGTATATAATTTTTCTTTGACATATTTTTTCTTTTTACAAGACTTTTCTTAAATTTTTTCCTTTTCTTGTAAGGTCTTTCATTACATCCTCATTGGGTTGCTGCATTTGTATCTAGACACATTATTCTAGTATTTATTCTTTTAGCTTTTTTCTGAATATTATGCTCCATGCATAGTTGTCCTAATTTATTTTGTAAAAAGAATATTCTTTGTCCAAGAGTATCCTTATCTGTGTTTTCTTTTTCATATTCTTCTCTAAAATATTTTGCCCAAAAATCTGGTAATTTTTGGTAATATTTTTCCATATATATTTTCATATCTTTACTACTATCAAATATTTGATAATAATATTCTTCAAATTCACAAGTATATTCTTGAATATGACTCATTTTACATAGTTGTAATTTTTCTAATTGCTCTCTGGCTATAGTTCTGATTTTTTCTCGATTTAATGAAGGACTTCCTTCTCCACCCAATAACTCATTTTCAATATATTGGGTTACTTTTTCTATTCCTTCCTGTAAGGAATTTTTAAATCCTTCTATTGTGCTGTTTTTAATAATTTCTCTAGCTTCATCAAATAATCCTGAATGCCAATGACTTACTTTTCCAGCAAAAGTATTTATCATTACTACATATTTTTCTTCATCGGTATAATTCATTTCTTTTCCTAATAAGAAAAAGAGAAATATATTTTGAGCCCATAAATCTAATTCTTTTCCAGGTTCTCTTTTACAATCTAGATTTAAAAATCTAGTTGATCCTACTTCTGTTGTAGAGAGTCTATTAGGCATATATTTAGACCTATTTTTGTGATATTGTTGAACAAAATCTTTTGTTCTTTTTTCTTTGTTAACAAAATTTTTATCCTCTGGATGTTCATCTTTTATATTACTAGGACCTT